>JBCJKH010013864.1:19921-34664 GCA_039877255.1 Loriculus beryllinus | reverse complement strand
TATTCTTATCTTCTTATTTTTAGGCTTAGTAGTGCGTTTCATCGGTTTCATCAAAGGGCTGTACAGATGTGCTTACTGTAGCTCCTTTCCAGGTGGGCGAATTGTGCTTCAGATCCATTAAATGGCTTGCCTAAGGTGATACAGGTAATCAGTAAAAGAGGGCAGAACGCAAGCCAAATGACCTATTTCTAGCTTTGGGTTCTTCTTCCATGACATGCAACAAACCCCTGGTACTCAGCTCTTCTAGGAGGGAAGGTATTGCAAAAGTAAGAAGGAAAAATTGCTAGGAACCTGCAGTGTGAGCTGCGGTGTGAGTGCTCTCTTGCAAGTATCTAGAATGCAACAACATCTGTTAAGTGTTTCCTAATCTTACAAGACAAAACAAGCCATAACTTGGTGTCTTAGCCCTGTGCATCTGTCTGAGGGGGCACAAATCTGACTGGTTGAAGGGCAAGGCAAATATGGTGGGGACAACAGTATTTCTGCATCACCACTTAATAAGAAATGCCACAAAGGACATGATTTCTTATGTGTGGATATATATGCATGCATATACCTGCATGCATGCATATGTAAATGTTTTATATATGCATAGAATACAATGGATTGTACGCTGGAGTGCACATTGGCTTAGAGAGGAAGGATTTTGCCTGGTTTTGTTCAAGATGAAATTACTGAATGGACATGGAAGAGAAACGCATTTATTATTTTTTTATTACTGCAACCCTGTCTGTCTTCCCTCTTCTTGCAATTCAGAGCCCTCAACTCCTCTTTGCTTGGATGCCTTATTGACACCCTGAGGCAGAAAGCACCTGCCTTGACGTGGGTCAGTTCGGAGCTAGGAGTTCTCTACGCCCTTTAGTAGCCTGTAAAACCACACAAATGAAAACACAGCACTGTGACAATGATGTGAACCCTGTGAGCAATAAACAACAGAGAAACGTAATCCGTCCTCCTGATGCCTGATGAACGGCTGTGGGAAGCCAGCAGGGAAGGCAAGGGCTCTGTTTTCACTGTGATGAGAGCTGCCCCAAAGGACCGATATGGATGTGAGCTTTCCTCTCGGTGGCTCCAAGGCTAGAGGCATACAATAAATAGCTCAGGCTACCACTCACATCCTTACAAACAACGGGGGAAGGACAAACCTGGTAGGTATGGGAAAGAAGAGCAGGTTTAACAGTTTCAGAAACCTGACAGATAAGTAAAGGTTCTGGTAACTGGTTAGTGTGGAAAAGGCAAGGAGTAGCTGTGGGCAGGGGAAATATAATAATATCCTGCAAACACAGTGTATGGAGGTCTGCCAGAGACAGGTCAAACATACTAATCCTGCCCTGACAGGTGGCGATGAGTGTACATCCTCTGTAGCTCTGCCCCATGCCGGGAGCTCTCCATTCCTATGCATCTTGTTGGGTGTCTGTCGGTAAAGAGCATGGTTGGGCTTCAGGGAAACCTACATCCAGCATTCAGAGCCATGTCATTGGGACACAGGATGGGGAGGGCTCAGTGTGCTGCAGAAAAATCATGAATCCCAGGTCTAATTTGAGTGTAAAGAAAACCATGCCACATGTAATTCCCTTTGCTACCTAGAGGGCCCTACCTATGCCTCTGTATTTGGTGATGTCTGCTGGCCTATATCAGAAAGATCTTGAGATGGAGATGTTCCCTTTTCCTCTTCTGAAAACTTCTTTGTTGGCAGTCTCCTCAAGGTAAAACTTGAGTGTGCAAATGTGTGTGTGTGCGCTCACGTGTGCAAACTTTACTTCATTATCACATACATAGGGTCATCAGGGTGGTTGCAGGAGTAATTTGGCAGCCATGTAAACCTTATCTTCTCTGGAACAGAAAGCGTTGTTAGCACACTTTTGGGTGGAAAAGACAAACCATGTCCTGAAGATGCGTCAGCCAGGTGAGGTAAGCTTTGCCTGGCCCTCTGGGTTTGCTTTATCCTAGCCCTCTGAGTTTGCTTTATCCAGCCGCTGCTGGCTACAGTATAAATAACCTCATCTACACAAGGATTAATCCATGAGTCAACCTGTGTCAAAAGTCATCCACAATGTCTCAAGGAGGATGGAGCTGAAAGCTACCATGCTAGAAAGATTTGCATGAAATCTTGGGGTCAGTCTAAAACAAATGTTAAATGTTTATAACACAAACATTTAGAAAGAGCTTAGACCACGTTCACGGACATTTTAACCTGGTGAAGTGGGACCACGATCACAAAACTGGAGAATTCAACCTCTGAATGGCACTAGGAAAAGCATTGCATGAGCCTCAGCAAGTGAAGGGCTGCTCCTGCGCCTGCCCAGTGTAGGAGAAGGGAGTGAAATCAGAAGGGGACCTAGTTTCTGGTTGCTTCTGCTTCTGACAGCCCCCAAGGTGCTGGGGGGAGGTGAAAAATAATCCTTGTATTAGATGTGTTTGCATCACTCCATAAATAATGAATAACGACAGTCAGATCTAGCAGGGGCTTCCCTCAAAGGAGTGAAGCCGTAAGGGAGGAAAGCTGGAGCGGGAGGCTGTAAATTGCATTAGCAGCATTTCTTCCCCAGATTCTGTGTCCTTGTTGCAATTCAGCACATGCAGGCAGCCAGCCCTGCCTGAGCCTGCAGTAGGAGCCGCCTTCATACTAAATCAGGGAGCAGAGAAGCCCCCTTCATTAACTGAGGGATTTTGTGTTCGTGCTTTGGGTGTTTATTCTTTCTAGAGCTATTCTGTTTAGTTGCTGCAGGGACTGCTGAGAGATGCAGGGGAACAGGGAGCACTTAGTCAAGGGCAGAAATATTTGGATGCCGTCAACAATAAAAGGAATCCCTGAAAATTGCAGACATTTTCCACAGTAGCTATTTTCTCTGCCTGCAGTGCCTTGTATGCTCCATACTGAATTACCCTGAAGTGCAATTAAAATACTTCATTGTTTGAAATCTGGAAATCCTTGGTCCCACAGTTTTAATATCATTCCTGGCAGTGACAGCAGAGGGGAGGAGAGAGGGATTTATTCTTACCAGGCTGCCAATGGGATTTACACCAGCAGTTCTCATCTACTTCACTGCAAATCCTATCCAATCAATATGCAGACAATACTGGTGTGCAGGAGGAAAGCAGAGGTGCTGGTGATGCTGGCATCACCCTTGCTCCCAAGCAAGTAATTCAGGTGTAAGACACCCTCCCTCTGCAGCCCCAACTCAGCTGGTTGCTCTGTGCCCTGCTTTCGGTGAGTCTGGAACAATTTTATCTTGACTCCTGTGGGAGGAGTTATAAAGCAGCTCTGCCTCTGAAAGTTCACTTTTTTCCTCTCTTCCTAGAAGCAGGTAAGCCCTGACCTTTGAATGCAGAGTGAAGATGGAGCCAACACACAGGGTTTGGTTTGGCTCTACAAGTGAGAACCAGAGACAAGATATCAAGAGAAAGCTGTAAACCCTCTGCCAGAAAGTATTAGAAAGCTGCAATACATAAGGTTATTGTGACCAGCAGGGAAGCAAGGAAAGCCAGTTTGTTCTTCCCTTGGCTCATCTTGGCCCTCTTGCTCTTTTGCTGCTTCCCACAGCTGCCAGGCAGGCGTGCATGCGTGCCTGGATGGATGTTATACAGGGAGAAGCACTGAGTGAGCTGGGAGGACTCTGCCTTGTTAAGCAAACATTTAGATCAGGGATATCAGACTTTTCCTAAAAAACATGAGCTTAATTTAAGACTCAGCAGCCAGGCTGAGCCAATTCACATGTGCTGGCAGAAAGCTGCCAGGGTGAGTAATGGGAGCCCCCGATACCTGGAGTATAGCCTACTAGATGAGAGAGGCTACAAGTCATCATCTGGGTACATAGGAGCAGTGTCCTTTATGATCCTTTGATTCATGGGTATGGAGCATCACATAACTCAGGGACACTTACAAAGCCCTGTGGTGCCATCCTCCAAAGTTTAGCTACAGCAACTTCAGGATTGAGTCCAGGCAACTCTCTAATTCCAGGTTCAGCTGAACTGGGGCTTGGCTCAGCTCTTTTCACTTAATTATCTAAAGCACTTACTGCTACAAGACAAAAAGAAGCCACAGAAGAGTTTTCCTGCCTAGGAAAATTCCTGGTGACAGAAGCATGATCAACACTGAACAGCAAAAAGAGAGAAAAAAAGGCAGCTCCCTGTGGTTGATGGTGTTGCCCCTAAAGCTGCTCATAGCTTTCTACTGCTGCTGCAGGTTTTCCCTCTAGCTATGGGCTTGCCAAGAGAGCACCTTACCTACTCGGTGCTCTTGACGCATAGATGCAAAAGGAATAGCGAGGAGGATGGTGTGTTCAGTGTCCTTGAGGCTAGGTGAGTATCATCAGATGAGACACCTATGGTTACTGACAGATAGATTGGAACAGCTTAGACCTTCAGGCTTTTTACACATATGGTGTACCAGGGATGGTGGCTGGGACTGTAGCTCCCCACACCAGCAACACCTGTAGCCAGCTAGACCATACTGGTCCCAGCAGCTGCTGTCCATTAACAGACTGTGTGAGCACTCATAATACACCAGTACAAAGCCAGGTAAGATTTGTCTGACGGTGATTTATATACCCTGAAGACTTGGCACAAAAGCAGGCAAGAAATGATCTCGTGATTCACAAAAAGCTGAGCGTCAGGGACATTGAGCTGCAGCACAAGGAGGATTGAAAAATGGTAACGACTTCAATGCCTAGACATACTGTTAGCTCTGCACAGGTTCATTTGTGGGAATCCTATCAGTTGAGAAAGTTTTAGAATTTCGATCCCTTCTCCCTATTCTATGCCCTAGTAAAAGTCACTCCTGCTTAATGGAAGATCTGTTAGGGAAAGATTAGCCAAATGAATTGTATTTGGGGGGCAGCAGATTTTGATGCTCCTAGCACATTATCACCTCATTCCACTGCTAAAACAGTCTTTACCCAGGGTATATGCTGAGATGTGAACCATTTTCTGTAAAGAGCCATTTATTAAGCAGGGAGAGCCTCAAGATAGAAGTAAGTGTCTAGGTTTTCTGTGAGGGAAAGTAAAAATCTTTGTAGGTTAAAATTAGCTTTCACATTGCGAGGGTGAAACCACCTGAGGTTAGAGCCTTGCTGCTTTTTAATAGGCAAATGAGATATTTCATGAAGAATTTCCTTTACGTGGCTATTGAAATGAATCTCATCTTCCAGCAGCACCTTCTGTGGTATGAGGTGTCTCTCTCCACAGGAGGAACAAAGCAGGGAGCCAGCTGAGATTACTGGGGAGAAAATGGATTCCGTCTGTGCCATGGGATGCTTTGCAGTGAAGTGGGTATTGCCATTTATTACAAGTGCCCTGTTATTAACTAGTCATTGTAATGTATTAAATGGAGGGATCTCTCAGGGCCCTCACGCGCTTCCTCAGAAGTGTGTCCCTGGCTTCCCTGAAGCATTGTTTGAGCTGAGCATGACAGCACTTGTCAATGGAGCACTTGTGGTGACATGTGAGAGTACTAATGCACTTTTTAATTCTCCTCCATCAGCGTCCTGCATCTCCTTTCAAATTCAGATGTGGATTTTTCTACCATGCGCACCCCAGAGGAGGAAGGCTGTGTTTGCTTTGGTCTTTGTTCTGCTCTTTGCGGTTGACATGACCTGCTCCCTGACTGTCTGTGCACCAGCCCTTTACCAGAGCATGTCCTGGATCATTTTTCTCTCCATTTTCCTTCCCAGAGGACGCGTCCTGGTCTAGACACTGAAGACTGAGCACCGGAGCAGAGACAAATGACGAGGATGATCAGCAGTACAAACCAGCTTTCTCAACAGGAGCAAATAAACAGATTGGGGGTCTTCAGCCTCCAAGACTGAAAGGAAGTAGGGTGAAGGCTTGCTGGAGGCTGAACGGTGTGGAAGGGAGGGTTGCAACCATTTCAGACAGTTCTTCACTCCGTCTTTCATTCTATGGGCCATACACATAAGCTAGCATGTGGCAGGCTTCAAATCCGCAAAAGGAGGTAGTTCTTCACACCACACGTGATCTGAGGGAATTCCTTGCCACAGGAGGGTGGAGGTACAGGAAGTTTCTGTGGGATCAAGGGATCATGAAGCATGTTCGCAGAAGAGAAATCCATTGAGAGTTGTTATATATGAAGGCTTTGCCTCAGGATCAAGAAGTCCCTGAGCTGCAAGTGCTTTAAAGCTTAAAAAATATTAGAGGTAGTATCACTCTATGCTTGACTCATTGGTATGCTCCTTCCCAGGCATTTGGTTTCAGTCAGCAGGGCAGACTTGGGCAGATGGGTGTCTGATCTAACAGGGAGTGGTTCCTCTTGTGTTCACCCTGTCATCACTGCAGCACAGTCCCCTTTAGTGTGAAAAGAGCAAAGCCATTATTACCTACAACCTTCAATAGGAACCAGGCTAGGGAGTGCATCATCCCAGCAGGGTAAAGCTGCTGACACTGTCTACAAATCCATTCCTCTTCCAATATCTGTCCCTTTCTATTTGGAATTATGGTCTGCATTTCACTGACAGAAATTATTCCCAGCATCACTAAATGTTGGAAACTTTATGTGCCTGATGTGTAAGTGCTTCTGGAGTAAAGGAGGCCTTCCGTTTTCAGTGGCCGTTGTGCTTAGCAGGCACCATTTGCTGCAGATAGAAGACCACTGAGCAATCTCAGCGATCTAGTATGATCGTTGCATGTTATATGTACTTACTGTGACTACTACATTATTATTGTTGTTTCTGTTGTTATTATTCAATTGCTATCAAAGTTTAGTTCTAATAATATTTATATAATAAGTTCTTGTTTAACCTTTGGTTTCCTCTGATGCTGAGTGGCTTTACTGTGCTGAGGTTGACTTATATCTGTTGGCAAAGTTACAGCACAGTTCAACATCTCAAAACCTTGTAGGACATGTTGCCTTCCTGGGCTGGAAGGAATGAATATCAGAGTGTCAGTGATACTGGGGTGTGTTACTGGGGTGTGCCCAGACTCCCAGGGTGCCTTAGCCTTCTGGGGTCTCAATGATCCCCACAGGACTTGAAATGCAGTAGGTGCAAGGAGGACAGCTAATGAAGAAACTTTTCTGTGGTACCAGGCTCATTGTCATGAGCATTATCTCTAAAAGGGCTGATTTATATTCTGTGCTGCCTATGATGCATGAAGCAGGGGGCTGAAAATCTATTTTAATGCCAGTGAGTGGTGTCAGGTGAATATGAGCTGACATAGGAATCCAGACAATTAGAGCAGCTTCCCTTGACCCTATATTAACAAAGGGTTTTCTGTAAGCTGTGATAGATGTAGATCCTTAACCATCGATTTTTTTTGGTGCCTGTCCACGAATATTATGATAAAGTGTTGTTTTTGTGAGGTTACTTTCTTTTTTAAGAGAGTTGAGTGGCTGCAGCTTTGTGAGATATTGGTGATGTAGTTATCTATGAGCTATCTAAGTACCGTGACACACAGAGCATAAGAATTCATCATGCTTGTTATTGTCCTTTTACAAATGACTTTATGCCAACCAGTCAAACGTTGGGACTAACAATGCAGCCTCACAGAGGTAGCTGCACACCATCTTCTCTGCAAGGGTCTGATCTCATCATAAAAGCTTACTTCTTGGGACCATGGAAATAAAGTTTTTCATGAAGCAGAGAGGGGATGTGGACTAAACACTGAATTCAGGAGAGGATGGCAAATACAAATGTGACAGGAGGTTAGGAGAAAATATTTGTCAGTGAAAGTTAATAAATGTCTGTCCAGATACACAGAGAACTAGGGAAAGCCGAGAGATGCATTTTTGTTTGAGAAGACTCCCTGATGTCTTCATGACACCCCTTCTAAGCTTGACAGAGCTTTACAACTCATGGATCCTTTGCAAATAGGTTCACCTGCTCCTGAAGTCTTCTGTTTTCCTCTGACAGCAGCACCTTTCTAAAAGGCTCAGTTGGCTGACTTACAAAATACTTTTTTCCATTATTTCAGCCCTGATTATCAATTCTATTCCCTGGGGTAAATGGCCCTGGATGTACCCTTTTCTCCTCTCATCCATTTGTTGTGTCTGTCCAGGAATTCTTTCGCGTTTCAGCTTCATTTTCCTCTCTCACACCTGGATGACTTAATCATTGAAACATCCAACCATAAATACATGGCATCCGTAGAATTGCCAGGGACCCCTTACACAACCAACAAAGACCCTGGAGACAGCAGGGTGAAGGGAAAAACCCCTGGAACTGAAAATTGTGAGCTTGCGGCAGCAAAGACTGAACTAGCTTGTCTGAGAGACAAGTCTTATTAACTGGGGCTTGAGGCTGTGCCTGGCTCCGAGGGACACTAGTGAAGGAGTCTCTGAACTGCACCATATAAATGAGTCTGCACATTATATGAATGAGGGGGTAAGAGTGCTCAGATTTGCTGCACTGAAGTATACAGGGTGAAAGACACTGGTTCAGGTGTTCCACCAGTGTAATCAGAATTTGATCATCCCTGTTCAAGGGTCAATCTAGTGTAAAATTAGCCATGGTGCAGCCAGCATGTGCCTACTTTCATCATAGGGAAGCTTATCTTTTAAATCTGAGGGGCAGTTGAAACAAGAGGAAAACTGTACCTTCTAAATGGAGAGGATATTATAGCTGGTGGGTGGTTGATGGACAGTTTTGTTGAGTCCTTATCCCACTATTACTGGCCTGAGAAAAGACACTGGAGAAAAAACTCTGAGTCTCATAGGAGTGAATGGGCACAATGCCTAAATCCATTACTTGAATTACCTTTTTTGAAAACTGCAAATAAACCAGAGTCCATTTTAAAGCACAGACTTCAGAAAATCTAAGAAATTGGCACCAAAGCCACAGAAGTGAGGAATGAAGACCTTGCCATTATACTTATACCAAGCATTCTAGAAGAACAGAAGAGGGATACATCTTGCCTGCAGTTGGGAGAGCATTGCTGGGGCTATGTGTGTCACCAAGGACAAGTCCTACCCAACTCCTGCCTTCCAGGGTGATTACAGTGCGTCCTCTTGCCTGAGAAGGTGCAAAACCAGGAGTAAAATATCAGCATTCTCAAGTAATTCTCTTCCCATGACTGATGGCCTCTTTTTGTTTTGCCAGACACCCATTCCACAGAGAGAGGGGTAAGAAATAGTGCTGTGGATGATGAAAGCCCCATTTCTTCTGTCATCCACCAGTGGCCAAGCAACCACATGTACCAGCTTGCAGATGAACAGGGACATACAGGTTGCAAAGGCAAATCTGCTGAACTTGCAGAGGTAAGCACTGGCAGAGGGTAGAGGGGAGGTTTTATGTCATGATCCGTACCAGCATCAAAGCATCAGAGTCTCTGACTCATGTCGTGCCTCAGATAAACTGTTAAAAAGCAGGCCAGGACATATTGCTTCAGTGATGTTCTATTTAGCACAGATTACTCTAGGCTTTTTATACAGTTGGTAGAGTTATCATTAATTATCTTACCCCAATTGTCCTACTCTGCCCTGGTTAAATCAACCTTTTCAGTCACTCCCTCTCTGTCAGATTTCTTTCTTATTAGATGTCCTCCAGTTTTTCTCTTAAGATGTTAGTTATTATGCTTTTCAGGGGAAAATAATTTTCTGCCGTCTGTAGAGCAGTGAGGACCCCTCTCCCAGCTTATTCCCTGGTCTAGCCCTGCTGCTACTTCCTCATTTCATCATACTGTCAGTGAGGTATGTTAATCCAGGTCTGGTGGTCTTTTTCATTTGCATTGCAGACGGTGAAAGGTACTATCTTCAAGTCATAAAAAGTATGTCTATAAGCAGCAGAAGCAATAAGATGTAGTTTCCTAAGTACCTGTCTAGAGATTGAACTCTTCTGTCTAGTAAGAGCTGTATTGGCACTGCTGTTTTCCCCTCAGTGTGGTGATTAATAATGCTTGTTTTCACTACTGAATCGGTTATCTTTTAATTATATAGGAACTTTACATTTTTTGTATCTTTCCTACCCTGTCAACTGGACAATGGCTTCAAAAGTGATTGTCAAGGTACTGGTTGTGACAGAAACACAGGGATATTGTTAAAGAGCTTAGTAGTGAACCTAGTTTCCTTATGGAGTAAGTCTAAAAATGTACAGTGAAAGTGTACTTTTTGGTTTTCTCAAACAGAGCAGGTGGTAGGATACACAAAGTCAAGATTATTGGTGCGCTTGATAACAGTATATAGTCTTGCCTCATCCTGGCTAGAGAAATGAACCTTTAGCTTTCAGCAGTGGCAAAGCTTCTGAAGAAGAGTGAAGTGGAACAGATTTTGGTTTCATCCATCCCATCTTGGCTTGCCAACAAAAAAAATGTGCAGCAACACATTTTGCAGAATCCTTATGAACTACATAAACCACCATTATCAAAATACCTTTGATGGCTCTGCCCAAGCATCTATCTGGCATGGTCCTAGGAAGTGCCTCAATTCCAAAGGAATTTCAGGGAAAAGTTCAGGCCAGTTGCATTGCAGATGTTTCTAGGCAAGCTCGTGTATTCCCATAGGTATCACTTTCACAGAACAGAATTGCAAAGCAAACTCTTCTTAGAGCTGAGGAAATCAGTCCCTGATTGCAGGCAGTGTGATCCTGCCAGGATCAGGAGTTCAGCAAATGGCATCAGAGCCATCAGAACCCCAGCAACTGTACTCTATTTCTTGGTGGCTATAGTTTGTAAGAAGAAATGCACATTGGATCATATCATCATTGTAAGCACCAGAGATGTAAATGAACTAACAGGTGTTTGGAGGATTTTTTTAATGTTCTCTGAACATATCCACATTAAGAACAAAAACTAATGTCTTGAGGGACTAAAAGAAAGGGACATACAGCCTGGTATTCCATTCCTGTCAGTGTCCAAGAGAGGGTAATGTGGAAACAGTGGACGAATAGGAAAAACGTACAAGGATGCAACCCCAGGCTCCAACAAATGGCAGGTCAGACGTTTCCTAGGTTGGAAGTATTGTCCTTGTATTTAACAATCCTCAACAGAGTTTCTTTCCAAGTAACCACCCAGTCCTATTCAAGCCACATAACAATTAGTATCCACAGCGTTCCACGTCAAGTTGTTCCACAGCCTCAGTGAAAACCATTCCCTCATGTTTCTTTTGAACCTGACAGCTTTGCTTAATGTTCCCTGCTTCTTATCCTGGGAAGGACAATGACTAATCAACCCCTACTCTGCTGTTGTTGGTTTTCCAGGTTTTCCCGGTTTTCTACCAGTCTTCTTGTACTCAGCATTGCTGATTTTAGAATTAAAGGCATCAAGTCATCACAAAATAACTTGCCTTTTGTCATGCATTCCAAAATTAGACAGCAGGATCCACCAAATTCAAAAGTGTACCCAGCAATGATGTATCAACAGCATCTTTCATGTATCTTCTCAGCAAAAGGAGCTCTGGCAAATGGGAGCTGCTAAGTGTTTGGAAGAAGGCAACCCTCATTAAAACACTGCTGTGGCACTTCGCAGAGGTGGTTCTAAATGCATCGCTCTCTGCTTTGTGCAATGTTTGTGTGATTTTCAGGGATATAAGGGAAAGCAATTTGTACTGAGACTCTTCAATCAACAACAAAAAGCCATTATACAGCTGGAATACTTGGCCAGTGTTCTTGGTGCAGATGACAAGTTATGAACAGCTGTGTTGCAATATGAGACAGATAATCAGACTGTCTAGTGAAGGTGGTTAAGAGGCAGTCGTCTGCAGAATATAGGGCAGCCTTGCATTTCCACAGGAGGCTGCTCACTTCTTTGCACACATCTTGATGCCAAGGAAAAGCCTCTGCTTTGCAGAGGCACTGAACTAGGGTGCAGCATTGCTAGACCCTTTAAGAGGACACCAGACTCATGATGGTGTGACTTTGATTTAGTGAATTCTTAATTGTGCAGAAGAGCAGATTTGTTTTTACACAGAAGCTTTTAAACTGTGATGCTGTTTTCAATTGCTTGTCTGCTGCACAGTAGAAAAGATAGGGAAGACCAGCAAGTGGGTGTAACAGCTGGGTACCTGGACTTTGAAAGTATTGGAAAAAGCTGCCTGCTGTTTCATTCTCAGCCTGTTGCTGCACAGATTGAATCCAAAGTTAGGATTTAAACAGTGAAATCCCTAGCTGGTGTCAAGTCTGACAGTCTGCTGCATACTGTCTTGCTCTGATACATCTGAACTCCCCTGTCCTCACTACTAGTTTCAGAGGCAGAAGAGCAGCCCTTGGGATGTCTCTTCTCTCTAATTCAGGGTACAGCCTGATAACAGGCGTGCTACTTACCCTCTGTGTTTATCAGGGTGCAGGCAATGGAGAGGCATTAGTAGGTGGTGGAGCGGAGCCTTTTCTTGGAAGCTTCCTGTGTGCCTGCAGCACAGACTGGCAGAAGCTGAAGAATAGTTGGAAGCTATTTCTGTTACATCTCCTCAGAATGAGATATATTTTTAACAGTCTTTCAGTAGTCATAGCTCACATCCAGAACCATAGCAGGGATGTAGGATGGACAGCAATTTTCCCTGCTAACATCTTTTTGTCTCAGTATGGAGAGGTCTGGTTTTCAGTCGCCATGTTCAATTCCACATGTGCCAGGTAGGCATTCCCTTTAGGGCAACCACCTGGAGAGGCTTATTTTGTGAATGAATGCCAGGTGTGTATTTCTCAGAAAACAACCATCTAAGGTCGAATATTTGTAGTTGCTCCCTGTCTCTGGGGTTTGAACATGTCACCTAGATGTAAAAAGCACATATGCTCCCCATCCTGCAAACTTCTAGTTCCTCAGTTTTAGACAGATTGCTATTTTTTCCATTTGTTTTGGTCAAGCTACTCTGTAAATGAAGCCACATCTTGTCGGTCATACAAATAAAAGAAGAGATTGGAAAATCCTTGGGGCAGAGGCTGTCTTTATTGGTGCCTATTACAGCTCACGCATATCCCTAAGAGGCAATGCCTCATAATTAATTGCTGAATAATTAATAATAATATGAAGCAAATACTACTCAAAAAGTAATTAACCTCCTTATACTTACAGGGAATTCCTATGGAATGGAAGAGTAATTAAAGGCTCTTTAAACAACACAGAAGAGCTCCCACTGACTTCAATCAGGACAGGTTTAGGAACTGAATCTGCTAGGATTTCCTTAGATATAAAATAAAAATTACTTTGTTCCTGTAGGTAAAATTTCCAAAGCTCATGCATTTGGTTAGTCTATGCAGGTGTGCAGCCTGGATGAATGATTTTATTTTCATTTAATTCAATTTAGGATAGCATAAAGCACTTAGTCATAGGGTGTGTCGACATTTTCCTTGGAAAGCAAGCAGGTGGCTAATTCATCTTGGAACAGGGGGTTCTCACAATTTCATTAAAGCAGTATCATAAAATGGACAAAAATAAGGCCCAGATGGCAAAATTACTTTGCAAGATGTGTCTTTAGGTAACACAGTCCATCCACAAAGGCACAGAGAGAGGTGTAGCATCTTCTTTTGTTCATGCCTTAATGAGACTTTTGCAAGCATTTCAATGTTCCTTCAGATGAATTCACACAGTTGAGCAGAGGGGATATGAATTTTCTGGGACTTTGGAGCTGTCATTGCTGAGAGAGCTGAAAACATCAGCTAAGAATATCAGATCACGCGACTACTCAATATTACTTAATCGAGGTAAGCCTTGCAACTCCTGAGTCATAACTTCATTGGTCTCTTCTTGCAAATCAAAATGAAAAGAAAGACACAACCTCACGAACTCTTGCAAGGTATTTTTAAATCAGGGTGAGCTAGAGCTCTGAATTTCATCATTCGCGACAGCATTTGTAATGTGCCCCTTCAAGGATATGTGTCTCAAGACCGAGTTGATGCGTCGATAGTGAGCACTGCCTGATTTTCAGAATTCACCAAAATCCTTTGTCCGTCCTTCAATTTTTCTTTATCTTCTTATTATACAGGATATTCCTTCTCTCTTGGTACCAGGTAAAGGTGAATGAATTATGCTGCTTTTGTCAAATGCATGACAGAGAAGATGAGAAAATGTCAGGCATTTTGGTTCCATGTTTGGGCTTCTAAGGAAGTTCTGTCTCTCAAGAAACTTTCTATTTTGTCACCTCAGATGTACATGGCAAACGTAGAGGTTAATATTCTCTAGTAGTGAAATGGAGAATAAAGTTGTCTTATATTCTGAAGCTACATTTGATTGGATCCTCTACGTGGCATGAGTTCACCAGTTCAGATAGCCCACCTTAAATGCATTCCTGTCTTGGTGCTTAGCACCAGAAGAATCATACCAGCCAGAGCAGTGACCCAGGCTATGTTGTACCCTAGTACAAATCTGGGGAAATCCACTTGGTCCCTGTACTCCCTATCACCCTTCACCAGTGCAGATCATTTTGGCACAGCCCTGCTGGAGCCCCTGGTCGCAGCCCAGTGCATTCAACCCCCAGATCATCAGAGGAAATCTCAACCAAATTGTTCTTTCACATCTATGAAGCCAAGAGGTCTCTCCAGCCCCGGCATTCCTACTGCTACAGACCATCTGGCCATCTGTCCCTTCTTAGAAGACCAGATGCATGAAATTTCAGGAGCTGTTGGGGAACAGCCGACAGTAATTAATGGTGGAGGATGCTGGCAAGCACCCTGCACACTAAAGGGTGTATGCCCTGGTGTTCACTGGATCACCCTGCAGTGAGCGTGGGAAGAAGTTCCTTGAATGCTGCATGTGCCCAATTTCTCTTCCATAACCTCTGTGGTAAAGTGTGCCCAGCTTCTCTCAAATTCATAGAATCATTGAATAGTTTGGGTTGAAAAGAACCTTTAATGGTAGTCTAGTCCAA
>JBCJKH010013864.1:0-11791 GCA_039877255.1 Loriculus beryllinus | reverse complement strand
CAAGCACATTAGGACTTAAGCACTCCATGCATTTATCTACAAGTGCCTAGCATTGCATGATACCACGGAAACAAATTATATGTGGTACTCATAAAATGCTGAGGACTGGTAGAAATATAATTACCAGTTTTCCAGCATGACTGCTGTACTGCAGTAAGTATGGCAGAGTTGATATCTTAGTGGAGGGAAATGAGTAAAAATATCTTTCTTTCATCAATACACTCTTCTAACTCCTACTAGTGTTTGAAATCTTGATGCTCCCAGCAGAAATGATGTCCTGGAAACTTTTTCTTCTGCCTCATTTTGCCCTTAATCTTCTGTGGACAATGAATTGCCACCTATTAGCATCCCAGCCCTTGTTAAAATAGGCCTTTTTATTTTACTTTTTTATTACCTGAATTATAAAAAAATTGCTCCAGCTTAGTGCAGTGGACTTGTCATAAACATTTAAGATGTACCATAGTGTCATATATTCTAGGCAGTATAATAGCATTCTATTTATTGTTTCCCAAGGACTAAACTTGGAAATGAATGGCTTTATGAAGAGGCTAGTTTTATATTAAAGTTGATTGATTCCATTCATCCTCCAACAGGCTCCTCAGCAAAACAATTTCCCCTTAATTAAGCAATATGATGTAAATTACATGGTCGTTGATTTAATAAAAATATATGGTGCAAACTAACATAGGGAAAAACATCTTAAAGAGCAGCAGACTGTTTCTCTGAACAGAGCAGGTAATGGGAAGACTACTGGAAATGAGGTTAGAAAAACAACAGAAATGAAGCTTTTATAGATTTTTTAAAAATCATTCCTGTTTCCCTAACAGTTGGATGGATTAATTCCCTGCTATCTCCCTCATTTTCAAGCATTAAAAATGTTTGCAAAGCTGTCCCATTTTTCTCCTTTCTACCTAATTACAAATCTATTTTTTTTTTTTTAAATAATATAATCAGTTCTGATGTTAATGTTTTCTGGGGCAAATAAATGCATTTTCCTGAGTTATTTTTCTGATCTAGGTATTCTTTTGAGTTTCAAGTGAGAGATATTTTCCATTTCATCTTCAAAACCTTATGCTAGTATTCTTGTGCACCGTTGCACGAGTGTTACTGCTTATATATATTTTGTATGAGAACCTATAGGACGATGTTAAGGCAAAATAGCCTCTGCCTGCACTCCTCACTTCAAGTACTGTGCACATGGTACAAACTACCCAATCGTGAAGATTCATAACACAGTACATGTTAATTTTCATCCTCATGAAAATATAAGCTCTTTGTAGCATGTCTCTTCTCTGCTGCACAGTCTTCTCTGAACCCATGTAAAGGTAGCTTCCTATCTGTCCATTGCCATCACCCATCCCTTTATGGCATGGATGAACCCTAGAAGATAACATTGCAGAAAGCAGAATTTTCCATGTTGATGTCTACCCAGGGATTTTCACGGGAAGTAAAGCTCTTTGGCAGTGCGTATGGTCAAGCTGGACAGAGGGAATGAAATCACAGCAAACCAATGAACTCCAGGAAAGGGATATAGACATACTGAAAGGTTGCAAGAACATAGAACAAAGATTGCAAGGACAGAGGAAGGTACCTGGATTGTACTGTGAAAGGGCTGACTGGAGCAAACCTTGGGCAAACTCCTGTGACTAAAATCCAGAAAGATATGTGATTTTCACATAGGTGTTTGACTCTTCTTGAAAACATTGCTAGTCAGATGAGTATCTACCCTTACAGCTTCAAGACCTTAACATGTGTCTGAGGTAGTAATGGATTCACATCAGACAGTCTGATTTTAGTGTGATTAGTTGCAGTTCTCATGTCTGCAAAATTAGTCAAATAGCCTCATAATTTTGAAAAGAGCTAGTTTGGAGGGTTTTTTCCAGCTTTCCTTTAAGACAAGAATTTCTGACTGTCATTTTGTGGATGTTGTTTGTTCTGATCTCAGCCAGAATCAGGATAAAATAAGCACAATAGAAAATGTTTTCTTTTGGTTTTAGGATTAAATTAAGTTTCTTTAGGAGTCCTTTAGAAACACAAATACATCTCAGCTCAGGCTGTGGCCAGAGCTTTAGATTCAGATCTTATTTTAGCTTAATTTCCTTTACTGAAGGAAACCATCAGTCTTTCTTGGCAGGCAGTCCACCCTAACTAGAGTGTTTTCCATAGTGAGCTCCATATAGGCAACATCCTAATGTGAGCCTTTAAATAAAAAAGAAAGATCCAAAGTCCTGGTGCCTTCTATCAAAATAGTGAACAGCTATTTCCAACTAGCATTTTCCTCAACAGAGTGAACCAAGGGAGAAGCAATCATTGCTTTGTGAAATCAGCAATGTCAATCCTTGACATAGAGAAGGCTGGTGAGGAAAGGTTAGCTTTGGTGTCATCGTGCCATTAGGTCTGAACAGCTCTGAGAGATCACTAGTACAGCCTGCCATTCACAGACCCCCAAGGATTTCTTTTTCAAGTGAAAGGTTGCAAAAATCTCATTCTCTATGCCAGCACTGCACACACAACATGTTCCCCTTCCCCCTCATCAATCGGAATAAGCTAATAGGAATCAGGTCCTTAATGGAGGGCAATGTCAATTCTGCGCAGGTGGGAAGGCATAAAACATTTGCCAGCCAACCTGTTTTGACTGGTGGTCAATGAAATATTAATGCATGACCTTCATAATTTTCACTTTGCCTTAGAAACCTCAGGACAGTGGAACCAAGGTATTTAAAACACTTCTGCTTCCTGGTAATCAGTGTTTAAAAGAGAAATAAAAATATACCTGCACTCCTTGCATTTGTGACCAGAAAGCTTCCTTCAGACTGGCTCTGGTCTTAGATGCCAGTGTCGTTTTTAAAGGATTTTGAATGCAGCTGAATGTGAGAGACACATAACTTCTCTGCATATCCAAGCAACATTTGCCTATGGGGATGCAGAGATAAAAGGTTCCTGCTTCAGCTGCACCATTTGCTGGATTGTTGCAATGATGTCTTCTGCCCACCAGTATTCAAGAAAGCTGTGTAAGTTCTAAAAGACAGGAGCTACCTATTACACGAAGGTTGGTAGAATCTAAAGCTTAGTAAACATTTTATCTTCTCATGAATGTTGATATATGTTGTCAGGTGGCAAGATAGCTGGATTAAGCAGGAAAGAACTAGTAGGGCTTTACTCTTTTATTTTTCAACTGATGCTCATAATCAACAATATTTGCATGCGCAAATCTACCTTAGTGCTCGAAGACAACTTCTCTTCATGGGTGTCACCAGCATCACAGATGGCTGAACTGGTTTACAACCAGAAAAAACTTTAACTCACCCTTTCTTTGCCACATGGATGAAGACAGCTGTCTAGGAGTGATATGAAAGATAGGTTGGAGGCTGGAAGTATAAAAGGTAAATGTCAGAAGTGCATCACTGGTGTTCAGGCTGTGCCACAAGCTTCCATCATGAGCTTTGGTAAGTAACCTCATTTCTTGGTTTTAGCAGATCCTAAACTCCTTTGTGTCCTTTGTGTCTGTTGAGCTCGGAATTGTTTATTGCATCATGGCTTCGTGTCTGTGGTATGAGGTGAAATACTGAAGCAGCTACAGTTTAGTTGGAGATTGTGACGCTTGGCTGCAATTCCCCTCCAAGGCAACTTTATGATCTTGCTCATATGTGAATGTGTATGAATTAGAAGATACTGCTTATCTGAGAAAGATTATACAAATGCCTGATATTAGTAGTTTTGGGTCATGCAGTGTTTCCAACCCTCACCATTCTATGATTCTATGATTCTATGTAGTGGTGTTAAGAGTTGGTACTTGTTTCATGCATAATAAGCACCCATAAGGCTTGAAGCAGAAATTACAGTAAAAATGAAGGGGTTTTTTTCAATGCACAGAAATGTTTTGCGTAGTTTTAACTTGAAAACAATTACAAATATAAGGTTAGAATTTTAATCCCTTTTTTGGGGGAAAGAGAGGGTAATAATATTATTTCCCTCTTTTCCACTGAATCAAGTTATCCTGCCATTACATAATCTGTCCTATGGTTTTGCATCACCCTGTAGCAAAATCAGCTGTGGACCAGGGAATAAAATCAGGAGCTGTGTGAAGGAAGGAAACGTTGCAGGAAGATATCTGTAACACCTCACCTGACTGAGCATCAAATATAAGCTCTGTGGCCAGCGCAGGAAGGAAGTCCTCTGGAACTTCTTTTCCCTAAGCAGTTCAAACTTCTTCATTGCAGTCTCTGTGAGGTGTAGTGAGGAGAAGTGTCACTGCTTGATGTAACATGGCTTGCGTCTGCGGTGCTGCACCTCTGGTATAGAGGGGTCAGGACACTCCTGGACAAAACTCTCCCCTGATCCACTGTGCGATCCCTGTGACTCTGAGTTGTAGAGAGATTACTTCTGTATGTGCGTGGGCCTTTAATCCAAAGTGTTGTAAGTCCCAGGGATGGCTGTGTCACAGACTCCTTGGTTGGTGCCTGCATGACGGGCATGTGATCTCTCCCCTGAGACAAGGCAGGAGGTTGCAAGGCTTGCTAGGACACCACTAGGGCTTGTCCTGTGAGGGAAGAGCTGAATACGATGACATCTGTGGCCACAGTGTCTGTCTGCACTGCTCCCCCATCACTTGTTTTCAGATTTCCTTTGGGAGGAAGATGATTGATTTAGTCCAGCAGGAATGAACTGCCACACAGGCACTGCAGAAGGCAGCGGAAACAAGCTGGGAAAAGAGAACAGATAATACAAGCTCAAATCTTTTCCTTAATTGTGCCCTGGGCAGCAATCCCCACAGTAAAAGAGAGCATTGGTCTCTACTTTTACTGTGACTGTAGACCACACGACACACAAAAGGCTCTTAAAAAATATAAATTGTCTCACATGATTGCTACCCCCAGTGATCGGTCCCTGCAGAAGAGAGCACAGCCTAACGGCTCCTGCCCCCCCCCAGTCATGCCAGTATCAGAGTGTTTCTTTTCCTCAGCTCATCTGGCCACATGTGGGAACAGGCTTGTTCATTGATGCTTTAGTTTTTTTCCTACTCTGAAAGTGAATGAATCATTGCAGAAACCAGCTGCTTTCTGCCTCTGGGCAGTGTAGAGTGTGGTAATATAGTGCTGACATTTGCAGACCCTAACCCTCCCAACTCTGATATCTGGAGACCAATCCATGCAGTAAAACAGCATGTAAAGGAGTAAGGACCCTTGCCAACCTTTGCCATCTTTGTAGAAGAATAAATGCTGTAGCGTTCAGCTTATGGATGTTTCCCAATGCTTCAAACCCTGATCACTGTTATAAGTCAGGGAACCAATCTGTGTTGTAAAAGAGCTTGAAGAAAATTTCCTCTTCTCAACACAAATCCTCTCACCATGTCTGTAGGCCTTGCATATTGCAAGAAGTAGTTACACTTCTGATAGTTTGTATTCTCCAAGCCATAACTATAATTCCAACACAAATTCTAATGTTATTCACAGGCAGAGGGTGACCTTCCTCCCTAAAGGAGCACATAATTTTACCTCTGTTAACACCAGCTGTCCTTACACTATTGAATGCCTGCAATGCTGTGTGCCTCATTAAAGAGAACCACAGACGGCAAGCTAACACCCATCCCCTGTGCCTACCAATAGCCAAGAGACCATACACTATGGGAAAGAGAACCCAAGGCTTTGGTCACAGCACCACCAGTCCTTTTCCTAGTGTTTCGTGCCCTCTAGAATAACTGGCCTCTAGAAAGTATCACTGCTCCTCACCCTAATTCCAATTCCAACTCTATCCTTAACTGTGGTAAGAGGACCACCATAAAAACAAAAAGAAGGAATTGGTCCCCTATCTTTCTGCCTAATTCTGTGGGGTTCTCTAGAATCCAGAAGAAAGTTGACCATTAGAATATACCTTTACCACAAACCCAAAGCCTACCACCAGCCGTCCCTTTATCCCAGTTGCTAATAACCACAGCAAAAGATAATGTGGCATCTACAAATATTACTCTTCTTAAATCTGTGGGTTCTGATGCACTTTATAGTGAACTGGCCTCTTAAAGCTGTTGCTAGGTATATTGTCTACGTGGATGGCATCAAGCAGAGATCCTGGGGAAAATAGGTGTGGAGGGGCTAATTCCTGACCACTCAAAACTAACAAGCTCTGACTGACCAGACTCTTTCTGCAGAACGACACCCACTCTTACACACATGTACACTCACATACTTACATGTGGTATTTTTTTCTGTTCAAAATGCGTCTGTTCATGACATGGCTTTTCTTCCAGCCTTCAGAGAAGGGCTTTTTGTAACAGGAAGCGCATGCCATTCCCTGTCCCTAAGCAGAAAGGTTTACACAGCAAAGTCTTGTGAGGTATTGTTGAAGGAGTGTCTCCTTTGGAGGCAGCCAAATTTCTTGTTTTCCAAGCGCCCTCTCTTTGCAGACCCTGGGAGATGCTGTCCTCTCCAGGTGCCTGAGTTTCCTCTTGGATGTTCATTCCCAAAGGGAGCTAACATGAATACAGGATGTACAATCAGTGGAGCTGGGCAAAATGAGGAGTGACCCTATTTGCCAATGCAGACATATTAGACAGCTACTGCCTCAATTACCTACTGGGTGTCTGAGTTTAGGTGATGTGACAATTTCCCAGTGATAGCAATTATCTCTCTGGGCTGACAGTCACTTTTTGGTGGGTTTATCAATGCCTCCTCGATAAAATATGCACGAGCACATCTTGCCCGTCCTCCACAACCAGGCTTTTCCTACCAACAGGTTAGCAGGCATCCTGGTACTGTTGACAGTTTTTCATCCTTGCTGCAGCAATCCGATGGTGGAGAGCTTACTTGCAATAGTCCTTTAGACTTGTTCTTTGTACCATTTTCTTTATCTGATTTCATGCAGATTTTACTGGAAAATGGTACAAAATAAACATAAGACTAAGGCATAGCCTTTTTAAAAAACTGAGAGATGCAAACAGTATTATGAATGCTGTATTTGGGTTTTTTTTGCTTTGTTTTATTCCTGAATCTGCCTTCAGCAATTTCTGTGAGAAATTCTATTATTATGACGAAAGTTAGTATTACAGTAGCATTCAGTTAATGGTTTTTAGGAAATCATTACAGAGATATCTAATTGTCTGTGTCCGTATGTGAAAGAGAAATACACCACTTATACAAAACATTCTGTCCATAGTGTATCCAGTTAGTTTTGGGAGACTGTTTATAGACTCTGTTGTACTCTGTTGGTGCGAAAATTGATTTCTTGGCTGAATTATTTTGCAATAGGATAAACCTACTAATTGTGCACCTAAATAAAATTGAATTTTAACAAATTGAATTACTTTTATTTTACCTTGGATGATAATTTATTGACACAAGTAGAACTCCTTAATTAAATTTGGCTTAGCCAGGTCTGCTGAGGACACATTAAATCCTTTGCCATGTGATTTTAGTGCCTTTTTTCAAATTTTAGACCACCCTGATATTCCTAGATTAAATTTTGTTTATTACGGCCATAGAGCCAGTCAATTATTTTGACTATGCAGTTCCTAAGGATCCCACTTGGATTTAGCATAAATCTTCTGTGAAGAAGGACTATTAATTTATAATTTCGCATTAAATACATCAGCGATTGAAATCCATTGTTGCTATTCTAGAAATAGATATCCTAATTCAGGAGTACCTAGCCTCCAATCTGTAAAAATGGAAGGGAAGCGAGGAGGACAGACATTTATCACTATCCCTCAGAGTTCAGTAGGAAAAAAATAGCTGCAGCATCACCACTGCTCTCTGGGAAGCTGAAGAATTTGGGCATCACCGACACCTCTACCAAGATCACCTCACCTAAGGGGAAGCCAAGGAGCTGGTCCTGTCCTCTGCAGCAGTCAGAGCAGAGTGATGACCCTTGTAACATGGGGCTCTGAATCATTCCAAGACACCAGAGCTGGTTCCTGTGATCTCTGCTTTGGGGAGTGCAGTGGAAGCTTGAACCAGAAAGTAAATGTCCGTAAATGTCCATAAATTTCCACTGAAGCTTGAACTAGAAGTAAGTGTCCATAAGTTGGTTTACACATCAAAGAATAAGGTTGACATGACTGATGGTCTGCTTTGCACAACAAACCTCAAGAGCACCTACCAGCATCTTGGATCCCCAGCAGTGAGAGCTGCCAACCCACTGCCTCCTTGAAGTGCTGTCACTGTCACCAAACAAGCAGATGAAGAAGCAAGAGCCCTTCTAATGAAAGATAAGCAGATGTCTCCTTGCTTAAAAATAGGTCTGCATGATCAGAGAGGAGGAAAAAAGCTTTAGAATTGACTTCTTCCTTCCAGACAGAGGGTTTAAATTCTGATTTTGTTATTGTGCTTCATTCAAAATAACTACACATTTTTTCTTGATTCCACACTGTGTTTAGATCTTATGTTCTTGTGTTATAGAAGTACATGAACGTACTGCACACAGATATTTACATTCAGAATAAACACACAGATTAAAAATGGAGCTAAAACAAGCCATGCAACAGATACATGCAACATTGGGGTATATATATATCAGACTTCAGTTAAGGTTTCACCCTTCCTAAATTTGCTAACGTATTGCTAAATGGTTTCCAAACAATGAGATATCTGGTTTTGTCTCTTTGTGGGAACAAAAAAAAAAAAAAGAAAACCCCACACAAACCCCAAAACAAACCAGGGAGAAACAAACAGACAAAGGCAAAACAAGTAAAACAACAACACAAAAAGCAACAGTGGCTTTGCTGCAGCTTATCTCAGGAAATGGCCTCTTTGCTTTGAGGAGACATTGCCCAGGCAGGCTAAATGGTTGAAAACCTTCTCTGGGTTAAATAGAGCAGTAGGATTTTGGACCATACTGAAATGGCACAGGTTTGCACACATGTAAATACCTTGGGGTGTTTGGAGGTCACTGGTTACTGAGGTTTTCTGCTGTTAGCATCCTCTCTTGCTTTCTCTGTTTATATCTTCATTTTGAAATCTGTCAGCCTAATATTTTTTGTGCTGTTCACCAGCTTGCCTTTAGTAATGCAGCAGGCAGAAACAATCAAGCAGCTCAAAACAGTCTCCTTAGGTTTTCAGAATAGAGCTATTAGCCAAGGAAAAACACAACTTCTTCCTTCCTTTACCCATTTGGTGCCTGATCTGCAGGGGTCAAAATTGTCAGTGCATGATAAACTGACAGGATACTAAAAGGGTGGCCTTCTTTATGAGGGAGGAATTCCTATTTGTATGACTTTAAGAATTTTTTATTCCCTTAGTTTCTACTTTATTCTAAAATGGGCTACATACCTGCATTTGGCAACAGAAATGCAGAAGGAGGCAGGGGGGAGGAATGAAACTATAAACAAGACAGCCCAAGACAGCCCCTTGTTGTGAGCCTTCCTACTTTGATACATGTTCATATTTTCCAGAGTACAGCACATTGAAGTTGATTGTTTTGGCTGCTCTTGATCCTCGTTCTTGGCTCCCATCCTTGCTTCTGGAGTAGCAGGAAGAGTCCATCCCCTGCCAAGCTCACAGGCACAACTCAGGGAAGCTCACCAGCATCATACGCCCTCCAAAAGGCTGATCCTCTGCTGGGCACACAGGGGGAATTGGGAACAATTAAACAATGTAATACAAAGAGGTCGGAGGGGCAGGAGCCAAACCAGCTGCATTGTTTCCCACAAGTATATGACAAAGTTCTGTAAAATTTCTGAAGATTTCTCATCTATAATACCTAGAACAGAACATTTTAATTGTCTGCTGGCACTCTGTGGATGAATAGAAGCTGTTGTCTCTTGTTGGCCTTTTCTTCTCTCTTTCAGATCTATTTACCTGATTCTCTCTGTGGTCTGTTAACTCTGAAACCTACAGTTGTCATCCAGGTCCAGCTAGAGTGCTGTGTCCTGTGGGGGACACTGCACTTTGAGAAGAGCAGGCACTGATTGAAGAAGGTCCTGTAGGCCACAAGGAGATATGTCTTCTGATGGAAGATTGAACTGACTGGAATTGAAGGGGATATATGATAATTACCTTCAGGAATGTAAAAGACCACTGTGAGGGAAAGGCCATACAGTCACAGAACCACAGAATTGCTGAGGTTGGCAGGGACCTCTGTAGATCGTCTAATCCAAGGGTCTATTACAACTATGGTCAGCTAAAGCAGGCTGCTCCAGAGCCATGTCCTGTTGGGTTTTGAATACCTCCAAGATGATGAAGACAACACAACCTCTTTGGGAAACCTATTCCATTATTCAAACAGCTTCCAAATGGTTTTGTTCTTATATATATAAATGGAATTTCCTGTATTTCAGTTTGTCCCCATTTCTTCTTGTCATTGGGCATGACTGAGAAGAGTCTGTCTTTGTCTTCTTTACTCTTTCTCATCTGGTATTTATACACAAGGAGAAGATCCCTCTGAGTTTTTTCTTCTCTAGGTTGAACAGGCCTATTGCTCTCAGCCTGTCCTCATGTGTCAGATGTTCCCATCCAGTCATCTTTGTGGCTCATCACTGGACTTGCTCTAGGAAGTCCAGATCTCTCTTTTACTGGGAAGCCCAGACCTGGATGGAGCACTCGAGGTATGTCTCACCAGGGCTGAGCAGAGGAGAAGGATCACCTCCTGTGACCTGCTGCCAATGCTTTCCCTAACGCAGACCACAAGGCTATTGGCTTTTTTTTCTGCAAAGTCACATTTCTGGCTCAAGGTCAACTTGGTGTCCACCAGGACTCCCAGATCCCTTCCTGCCAAGCTGCTTTCCATACAATCAGCCCTCAGCTTATACTGAGGCATGAGAATATTACTTCCCAAGATCAGGATTCTGCTGTACCTTTTGTCGAAGATGCCTGTCAGCCCATTTCTCCAGTCTGTTGAGCTCCCTCTGTATGGCAGCACGACCTTCTGGTGTTAGCTGCTTGTTTCAGTTCTGTGTCATCTTCAGACTTGCTGAGACGCTCTGTCCCAGCATCAACATGATTAATGACAATGTTAAACAGTTTAGGCCCTTGCATTTGGCCCTGGGGCTCACCACTGGCAAACTGCTTCAGGCTGCTGACTGCAATCCTTTGAGCCTGGCAGTTCAGCCAGTTTTCAGTTCATCTCTCCATCACTTCTCCGCCCTATACTTTATCAGTTCTTCATCATACGATCTATTTGTCAGCTCTGTAGTGGACAGGACAAGAAGTTGTAGCCACAAACTGTAGCAAGAGAAAGCAAAAGCTTTCCAATGTTGATGACGGCGAAGCACTGGGATATGTTTTGTGAAGAGATGGTAGCTGGAATGGATGACCCATTAAGGAAATCTCCAGATCGTTTTTCCTTTGATCCTCAGTAAGATTTTCAGAAACATCAGCTGTGTGTATTTATCCCTCAGAATGAGCTGAAGTGGGACTTGATAGGCTGAACGCTCCCTGTGGCAGCTCAGGAAATGGGAGAGGGGTAAAAACATGGAAAGACAGTTCCAGTTGAGCACAGATGTACTCCTTGAAGTGGGAACTACCTCAGCCCACCCTGACATCACTCAGATGTCTGTGGCTTAGGCTGAGACCCCTTTTAATTTTTTTTATTCAGACATGGAATATCCCCAAATGATTTAAGCATCTTGATTAGCTTTAGTGCATTTCAGCATATCAGCCATAGCTGTTTATTATCTAGATTAGGTATGATCACATGAGTTTAAAAAAAGAGGAAAATGGGAATAACCATTCTGGTTTAGCCTCCTGCAGAAAGACCTAGAGATTGGGGCTTGAGAACAAAACTCCTTTCCTTTCCCCTGTCTGGAGTGGGTGCCTGTGACTCTGGCCCAGATGGAGAAGGAATTGCCAGCAGCAGGAGAAGA
>JBCJKH010013862.1:0-31513 GCA_039877255.1 Loriculus beryllinus | reverse complement strand
CCCCCCCCCCCCCCCCCCCCCCCCCCCCCCCCCCCCCCCCCCCCCCCCCCCCCCCCCCCCCCCCCCCCCCCCCCGACAGGTAAGGACGTTGCTGTTGCAGTAGAGGGCTTGGACCAGAATTTAGTGGATGCTCCTCTGTGCCACCAGTTGCCTGTGTGGCCTCATAGCAAGCAGCTCACTACCCCTGTTTTCTAAAATAGGAATAATGGTATTTTTTTGCTGTCTCAGGAAGATCTGTAAAGGTCTTTAGGTGCATGGGTCCCTGGCCTTGCATCCCCACAGGTAGCAGAGGTTGCACCTGAAGTGCAGGGATGAAGGCAGGATTAGAGGGGTGAAAGGGAAGCAAAGCACATTGGGAACAATTGGAGGGAGGAGAGGTATGAAGACTGATGAAGCTTCAAAAGCTGTTAAAGGAACTGCAGCTCAGATTACCTTGCATGGGGTTTAGTGCAGACTTTTAATGTTGAGGTTGCCTCTGGATAGTCATGCCTGCAAGGGAGAAATGCTTACTAGAGCAGCATCCTCTGTGAGAGTGCTGTTTGCTTAGTCGAGAAGTGTTTGCCCTTGGCACACATGCAGCCCTGCCCTCCACCTTGCCTGCTCCACAGTCAAGCAGAGGCCTCCTCCCCAGCACCCAGCAGTTGCTGAGCTGTGCTCCTTGTGGAGCAGGGTATGTTCGGCAGGTCTGGTGGGACAGGAGGCAGAAGTGCTCCCTGGTGCCAGTAGGAGAGGTCTGACTGCCTTTCCCATGAGGAAAGTGTGATAAGGAACGGCTGAGGGAACTGAGGGCTTTAGTCTGGACAAGGCTCGAGGGGGCACCTGATCGCTATCTACAGCTACCTGAAAGGAGGGTGTAGTGAGATGGGGTCAGTCTCTCCTCCCATGTAACGAGTGACAGGACAAGAGGTAACAGCCTCAAGCTGCATCAGGGGAGATTTAGGCTGGATCTTAGGAACAATTTCTTCAGCAAAAGGGTGGTCAGCCATTGCAATAGGCTGCCCAGGGAAGTGGTGGAGTCATCATCCCTGGAAGTGTTTGTAAAGTGTGTAGACAAGGCTTTTAGCGACAGGGCTTAGTGGTGGACTTGGCAGTCCTTGGGTAATGTTGGACTTGATGTCAGGGAGAGTCTCCCCAGGATGGTCTTGGCCCAGATGAATGTTCTTAGAAGTGTTTTAGTGCTGTCTCTTGCGGCACAGAAAAGTCTGTCTCTGAAAGCATTTCAAAAGACAGCAGAAGTTTTAAGTGCTCTGGATTTGATGGAGATTCTGCTCAGAGCAGGCTTGCAGGCTTGACCCCTGTTTAATGGGTGGAAGCTGTTCTCTGGTCCCCTCTGTCCATTGTGTTTGCAACAGGTTTGCATGAAGTGAAATGCTGTGTGGCACCTTCCTCCTGTAACTCACCTGGGCACCCTGCAAACAGCAATTTATGGTTGCAGCAGCCTGGGATACTGGTAAATAAACGTAACTAATTCCTGCAAATGAGGGATGCTGGCATGTCAGTGAGGAACACCATAGAAACGCCTGTGTATGGTTGCTTACCTTGTACTTGTTTCAGGGCAAATGACTTCCACAGGTCTAAGCAAAGCCAAAAGACTGACATGGTAGTTTACAGCCCTGTCACCCTCTATGCTGGGCTTTGGTGATTAATACTAAGGAAAGGGGACCTCAGTTTGCCATGTGAGTAGTGGCTGAAGAGGCTGGTGAGGGAAAATTGTCCTGACAAAGCTCGGTGTGCTGTGCCATGGTTTCTTAAAGCTCAAAGGCCTTGGGTTTTCCTCATGACTGATAAATGCAGACTGCTTGGTATTTACACTTCTGCTGGTGTAAATGCCAGCAGTGCTGACTCGTGTAGCTGAAGGAAGTGCTGCTTTGGGGACAGTTCACATCTCTTCAAAAATGTAGAGCTGCAAAGTGCAGTGAAGAAAGGCGCTTGTGTTTCCAAGCGGTGGATAAAAAAGGGGTAGAAGAGGCAGGAGAAGTGAAAGATGAGATGAACAGGTGGGAAAAGCCCTGCTTACATGGCATGGGAAGCTCTGTAGCTTGAGTATATGTTTTGTGTCTGCTGGGGAAGAAACAAGGCAAGCTGGCAAAGGGAGTGAGACCTGGAACTGTTCTGGCATTCTAGGGCATATGCTCATCCAAAATCTACAGGAGAAGGAGGCAATATAACCAGGAATAACTACTCTGTGCAGTCTGCTCTTCTGGGCTTAGTCTGTCTTTCCTTACCTTCAAAGCTGTCTGTAAGTCAGCATGACATACCTGTCTCTTTCTTCACCAGGTTTCACTTCCCTGTGGTGTGTTCTTCACCACTCCCTACGCTTACATTGTTTTCCTGATAATGGGACAAACCTTTCAGCAGGCTTCCTACCCCCTTCCGCTGTAATGTGCGTCTTTGTTTTGCTTGCTCATGCATATTAGAAATGCTTGAAGGCATTCATGTTTTTTGGAAATAAAACACCTCCGCAGACCCTATCAATCTGTTAATACGCTGTCGGCATCACTGTACCTTATGGGAGGAGGAAACACCCGTTCTGCTTGCTGCTGGTTTAGGCAGCAGTTATTAGGTTGGGGTGGTTAACGTGGAGGATGGTTACTGGACAGCCTGTCTGCATGGTGCCTCAGGTTTTGTTGGCTTTGCCACAACATCAGCCTGCATTTGTGTACTACTTGCAGGGCAAGGAGATGTTTTCAAGAGACTCCTTCCTCACAGCATAGCTGAAGCAGGGAGAGCTTTGCTGTCTTTTGGTTTATAATGGAATAAATGACCCTCATTATTTTCTAGCAACTCTTCACTTTGGGGTTCAGCTGAGATTTTGGGCAAAGTGCCATTCTCACAAGCATCCCAGACTAAAGGGCTGGCTAATCATGCAAGTTAAAAATACACCCTTGTGGTGATGGTGTGGGATTGTGAGGTTGAGTCTGCATTGAGACTCTGCTGAAGGCTTCCCTTGCATCTCAAGAGAGCTCTGGCTATAATGACCCCAGTCTTGAGTATCTCTGCTCTTGGAGAGGGAGTAGGGCATCTGCCTGGGAACAGGGGCTGTGCAACACACTCACACCGTGAGGATTTGCTAGAGACTGGTGCTGCCCATCTCTTGTAGCTCCTGAGGTTGTTGAGGGCTGAATCTTGCAGTGGGCACTCCCAACAGAATGGAGTCCTTGGGGCAAACAAACACACAGCACCTGCAAATGCTCCTCAGCTCACTGTAAGTCTTGCTTTAAGCTGTGTCTGTTCCCAGATGGTTTCACTGCCTGCTAACCCAGCTCCTTCTGTCTAGACTGGGTATGTAATTCTGCCTTACCTGTCTTCTGCCTCTGCCTTTGCCTATTGCAGGCTGAGGGCCATGACTGCCCAAGCTCTGCTTTGTGGTGTGAGTGGGAGCTTGTGGAAGTCAGCATGGGCCAATGTAGTTGCACAGGTCAGACTGCATCACTGTCAGGGCTTGCAAAACATCGCTTTGGTCCTTCTTTTATAACATCCAGGAGCCTAGAGCAGGATGTGCCTGGTCTGTACAATGCCAAATGCAAAAGGGCAGACTCAGCCCAGAAGATTTTGCAGTTGACATCTTTGGCTGTAACACAGCAGCTCAACACTGTTTCCTAAGTGGCCTATGAGGGCAATGTGGAGAAGCAGGAAGCAGCCTACCAAGGCACTCTTTGAGTGACAGTAGAGTGCAGAGGGGTGATGCTGGAGTATCTCTAGGTAGGCCTTGCTGTTGGTCTCATGGTCTTCTTACCAAGTCACTCAGGCTGAGTATGTAGAATCATAGAATGGTTTGGGTTGGAAGGTACCTTCAAAGGACATCTAATCCAAACCCTCTGCAATGGGCAGGGACATTTGCAACTGGATCAGGTTGTCCAGAACCACATCCAGCCTGGCCATGGATATCTCCAGGGATGGCACATCCAACACCTCTCTGGGCAACCTCTGCCAGTGTTTTGCCACCTTCATCAGGTGATGGTATGGGCAAGCAGATGCTAATACAGCCTAATCTGTCCCCTTTTTTTGGTGACTAGAAGGCTTAATTTTTTTGGTAGACTTCCTCTATCTCCATTAGGTTTGTGTTGGCCCAACCATTTCCTTAGTATGCTGAATGCATTTACAGTGTGTGAAATGAGACAAGAAAGATGTACGGATGTTTTTGTGGGTGGAAGCATTGCTTCTCAAAATTGTTGCAGGATTACTGAAGCGTTTCCTGCTTCCTCCATGCACAACCCAGAGATATATTTACCTTTTCCCATTCCTCTGTTATGTAAATGAATTAAAATGGCATTTCTGTGCACCCTTGAGATGGTAAGTGGGTACCTGGAACAAGCAGAGCATCATACCCTGCTGAGAGACAGGATCGCTTCTTTTCCTGTTACCCCATTGTTTTGTTTTCCTGTTATTACTTACAAGTCTTTGGTATGCCTTGTCTCTCTCATTGTGCACTCAGGCTGGGAACATTGAGATAAACCTGAAAATACTCTGCTTTGTTATGTTGGCATTTGTGACTTGTGGGTGTCAAGTTGTATAATGTGCTGGTTTGTATCTGCTCAGTTACAGTGGTTAGGTATGAAGAGACTGTGGTTATTTTTGCTTTTAAATGCAACAGAGAGCTAGAGTGGGCTCCCTCAAAAGACAAATTTTGTTTGTTCCCCTTCATTGTTGCTGACTGTCCGTGATCCTTAATGACTTGCCATTAGTTTTGGACAACGTCCTCCTTCTCCCAGTGCTTCTGGGTCTGTACCTATTCTCTGAAATGACGCAATGGCCTCGCACTGTGGAATACAAAAGCGTTGCTCTGGCTTATTATGCAGCTAGTTTGTGGGCCCTCGAAATGCATGCTGTAGTCTTAAAAAAGACGTATGATGCTGTTAATGTCCTCTACATTTATGTTCTTTGCTGAAAGCAACTTCAGGAAGAACCTGTACCTTTGCCTGGCAGATGAAATTAAGATGCCAACATTAAATGAACCTTGAGCAAGAGGCAGTACATGTTTGGTGAGCTGCCTGCTGTAATTGAAGTGCGTACATTAGAGGAATGGAAGCTTAATTGGTTGAGGGGGTGTAGTGGGGCAATGGTAATAAAAGCAGAGCAAACAGTAGACACACTCTGAACAGATGTAGAGATAAAAATGGGACTAGAGATAAGGGAATAACCCTGTATTAAAAGAAATTCTCAAGACACACCCTGTGGCAGTGGTAATGTGAAACCCTTTGCAGTTCTGCACCCTGACCCATGATAACTGGCAGCAGGAGTGAACCTCGATAGCTTTTTGCAATGCTGGGGTGAGACCATGAGTTAGGAGAGCCTGGAAAACCAGTGCTAGATTTTGAGAAGGTGGTCTGTCTCTAACTCGGGTCTTCGATGAATCTGAAAATGTATTTTTATTAGCCTTGGGGATCCAGTGCACTGCGAAGGCTTTCTGTCATTGAAGGCTTACTGAGCGAACCTTAAAAATGAAGACAAATGGGTCTGTGCAATTACCAACTGCCAAACTGCCCAGTGGGTTTATGTGGGAAAACATGGGCCAGCAAAAATGGCTGTTGTCGGCAGCTGGAGTTGACTGCTCAGATTGGCATCACTGGTCATGACAGCAATGCAGAGCAGAGCTGTGGAGAGGAAGGCTGGCTTTTTGTCATCCCTGTGGAGCAATTAGCTGTCAAAGAAATTGTTTCTGTGTTTCCCTTGGAGAATTTAGGTTATTTTTCCTATAGCTCTCAGTGTTTTATTTTGGCTAAACTGCTTTGGTGTTGCAGGCGAGGCTGTCATTTGGGTTCCTTGTGCTCTTGTTCCTGTCTGCTGTTAGAGGTGCTGGTCTTAGCATGCACAGAGGTCTCCCAGCTTGAAGACAAGAACATCAGAGTCACCCCTGAAGAGGACAGGTTAATCTGAAGGGACCTGCTGAGAATGATGTCCACTGAGCACTACCGCAAAAGCAGGCAGGTTTGCGTGTGCTTGGGGTTGCTCCTTTGGAAGGAAGTGAGGTTACATGTAACTTTGTTCTTGACACTCCAGTAACAGGAGGAAGTAAATGAGAAACGTGCAGGAGCTGAGTCCTGCGTTTAAATCTTCCTCTGCCCAAGTGGGTATGTTGAAACATCTTCATGCACATGTGGGATACGTCAATAGACAGCATTGGAAGGTGTTGCTATTTGGGGACATGGGGGAAGGGGACCCTTCTCTCCTTCTCTTGGTATTTCATCCACTAGATGCAGGCAGTTCGCTCTGCCTGTGTGAGCTGCCAGGGGCCAGCAACACTGCTGGTCCGGCCATTGCTCCCCTGCTCTCCTCCAAGGGTATGCCAGAGAGTCCTTGCTCGTGCTGTCCTGCACCCATTCTATGTGGAGCCTGTGAGAGGAGGGTGCATAGCGGCAACATACCTTCCTGGTCAGTTCTTGTTGCTGCTGTGAGAGGCAGGTTCACATAGAGATCGGCAACGTGTAAGGCTGGCTGGCTGGCCTGGTGTGGAGTGCTGTTTACCGAAACATCCCAGCCCTGGCTGCGCTGAGCTCTGGTGAAAACCTGGCCCCACACAGGTCACTGTTGTACTCCCTTGGGAGTGCTGTCCTTCCTCTTTGGTGTGAGCCCAGCCATGCTGAGAGGTGTGCAGGGAATGTGTTCTCCAGGTGTTTCTTTTTAGCCAGCTGAAATGAATGTGTTTCTCCGAACTATGGACCTGGCTTCCCATCGGGGTGCTGAGCTCTGCCATAGTCATTCATTTAATATGCAGTGATTTTGGATGTCATTTTCTGTTAGTGGTCGATAGAAGGGGACTCTGTATGGCACAGTGAATATTAAACACAGGGCTGTTTTCCAAGGGAGTGAGTCCATGGCTGTGTCACACTGATGAGGCTGAGCTCCAGGCCTGCCCCTGCTCCACTGCAGAGCTCAGCAGAGAGTGATGGTTATCTGGACAGCATTGGTACATTTCTCTATCTCATCCTGGTCTGGAATCTCCCTCTCTGTGTGCTGACTTGCTGCTCTGCCTGGGGGAAAAGCCCCATAAAAGTCCTGTGCCATCTTCCTCTCTTTATGACAGACAACGATGAAATAGCTTGCAGAAGCTGCTGTTTCTTGTCTGGGAGGCGTGCTGGAACATGGAGGAGCTGTGGCATCCGGTAAATGAAGACAAGTGTAACGGCTAGTATTTGCTTTTATTGCGTAAATTAACCCTTTGTACCTTCCCAAAGGGGAAGGATTAATCATAATGTCTGCCATCCCCTGACCTGAAAGAATTGTGTTACCTTGGCTTAGTCCATCCACCACCAGAGAAAGGAGTGCGGAGCACTGTTTAGCAGCAATTAAGTTGCAGAGGAAACACAGGCTGTAACAGGAGGTGACCTCTCCACTTCTTTCAGCCAGGACAGGAATGGGGAACTTGGCTATGGCTATGGCTGCCTTGTGTACTGGCATCTGGGGACTGTGCTGCCAGGGACACAGCACCTGGTCCGGGACATTTCTGGTACAGGTCTTCCAGTACCAGAACAATAGTAACACCAGCTAAGGAATGCTGCTGCATGTTGATGGGTTGCGTAAATGCAGCGGCAACGCTTTGCAGAATAATTGCAACTGCTATAGCAGGAGCTGTGTGGGGAACAGAGCTATGAAACACTTTGTGTCTCCTGTGCAAGAGAAAACAAATAGAGATGAGATGAATCCACCCTCATTGATAATTTCCTTTGACCTGTTACACTGTGCTAAAAATGTGGATTTGCATCGAGCTGACTGCCTTTTAAATTAGTGTACTTAATATTTACATCATTTCATGCTCCCTCTCTGCGGTTCTCTGTGCTCCCAAGTCAGGGAGGAGACCTTATCTGATTGCTTTTCTGTCTTTTAGTATTTCCAGTTCAGCCTCACTTCAGGCTTATCTGTATGGATGGTACCAAACTGTGGCCTCATGGTTTTGTGCAAGTGTGGCGTGGCTCAGGTACTGCAAGGGTGTTCTTCTGTGTGCCTGCCAGGTGATGCACAGGGAAGACCTGGAGGGACAAGCCTGATGTTGCCATGCCTTCTGAAGGATCTGGGGAGCCTCACCTCAGTTCCTGCAGTCTCTGCCTCTGTGGGACCCAAGCAGTGTTAGGCCAGTGTTACCTTTGCAGCCCATGGCTGTCTTGTGGGATTGGAGAGCTGGCTGTGACACGGTGAGGATGCTCACTCTTTTCTGTGGGTAATCACAGAGGGGAGAGAGCAGGGTAACAGCCCAGAGAGACCATGGCTCCTGTGCTGCAGGTATAGGAAGGCCAGGAGAGCTGAGAGGAGGACTTCTTTTCTTCTCTGGAGCAAATGGAAGAGTCATTGCTTTAAGGACCTGGATGAGACAACTGAGCTGCAAATACAAGCAGGCTGTAATGAAAGGCCATCATGCCTAAGCTGTCTTAGCACCCCAGGGTGCCTCACTGTCCTGTGTGGACCACAGTGACCCCAGGGAATGCCTACTGTACAGCAGGCTGTAGGAGAGAGGAGGCTGCAGAATGTGGGGGTGCAGATGATGCTGCTGTGGTGAAACTAAAGCAGGTGCTGGAGCCTTGAGCCTCACGTTGTTTGCTCTCTATGTCTCTTGGCTATGCCAGTGCCTGGAAGAACACTTATGGAGGAGGACGACAGAGCATGAGGAAATATTTGATCTGTTGACAGAGAACTGTAAGGGAGGCACAGAACTCTGTGACCACAGCACAGCAACACAGCAGCATGTCTGAATTGCACATGTCACAGGAACAGCCCCTGCATCTCAGATGCTCACTGAGTATGATCTTGCCTGGAGGACAAATGCTTCCTCAGGAGATGGCGTATGCAGCATCCCTAGCCCCATGCAGGATTTCACAGTACCTGCGTGTCAAGAGCTGATCCTGTTTGCAATGCCTTGTCCTGACAGTGCTTTGGATGCTGGCACTTGAGCTCGGCTTTGCTCTGGATGCGGCCGAAGGCTATTTTTAGCTGACTGCTGCAACCAGGATGGGAACAGATCACGTGCTTTGTGGACATGAGGAAACGGCACGTGCATCCTTCTCTCTTCATGCTGCAGGCTTTGCTGAGGCAGCGTGTGTGGAATCGGTAATGATCCTGGGAAGGAGGCTGCTTTGCCTTATGCCTATGGGAAGCAGCAGGGAATTAGTGCTGTAGGTCTTGCAGTGTCACCTTGTGCAAAATGCTGGAGAAGAATACTTAGAAAGCCACTCAAATTCTGTAGGTGCGTCTGAAAAGTCTCCCCGTCCACAGCTCTAGGCTCTCTGTGCCTTGGTTTTTATGCACAGCATGGATGATGCTGCCAGTGTGCAGCAGTTTAACCCCTTATGGCAGTACTGACAGTACGAAGTGTTTGCAGCGCCTGCTGCCTGGCTGTTAGGAACTTGATCTTGGAATGCTTCAGCACCTGTGGCTGTGTGGATGCTCTTCCTGCTTTCAAAGTGGTGTGTGTGTGAGATGGGTGGGTAACTCTGCCCTCTTTCTTTTGTTTTTACTTTGTTCTTTGTTTCTAGCAGGTATGGATGGCAAGAAATACAGCGTGTGGATGTTTTTACCTCTTGTGTTTACTGTGTTTACATCAGCTGGATTATGGATAGTGTAAGTTATCTTCTGTTGGTAATTCGAGAGAGCAAGTGAGGCTGGGGCAGTTGGAAGTACTGCTGTGGTGTGGGATGCACGTGGAGAGTTCTTTGGGGATGCTCTGTCCTTGAGTTACTGTGGGTTGGGAAGGCAAATGACAGGGGCAGGGACCAGTCTGTACCAGTTCATGGCCTGGAGGATCATATTTCTGTTGCTGAGTTTCTGTGCTCCCGAGGCCTTGCCTTCTGACCTTGCCTTCTTCCTGGCCCATGTTACTGGTGGGAGCTGCTTGAAAAGAGACAGACAAAAATGCAAAAATCCCCTTTCATCATGCTGTCTTTAAATGACTGAGCAAAACTCATGGAGAAGCACTTAGGCCCTGCTTTGGGGTGCAGACTCAAAATCTGCAGCATCCAGCACCGCAGTGGCAACCTGCCAGTGGCTTATTGCTGACACCTCACTTTCTCACTTACACTTTGTACAAAAAAGCCCATGAGACATGCATTTCCCTGAGGTGGGGTCTCTCCAAGCATGAAGGCAGGCCACTGCAGCATGAATTTGGGAGTGATAAATGTGCAATCAGCAGCTGTGCTCAGCTTGAGAAGCAGTTATATTGTAGGATATGGCTTTGGCTGTCCTGTGAATGTTATTTTTCAGCAGCAGGGGCAGCTTAAGCCATTTGTCTGACCTCTGTTGCTTGTTCTTCTTGTCCCATCCCGTCTATATTAAAACAGCTTTTTTCTGAGGCACCAAGGTAAACCAGATAGATCAAATTCTTCAGATTAAAAATGAAAACATTCACCTGGTTGGTTATTTTTAAGGCAGCTCAGTTCAATGACCCTGTTTGTCTACCTGACCATGGAAAACATGCAAGACAAAGAAAGGTGCATAGTTAGGCTGGGAAGTGAGCAAAACTGCCTGCTTGAACAGAGAGGAACACAGGCTGCTTCCACCTGGTCCTGCCAGTGGGCTTTGGGACACTTAATATATTGTTTGAGGGATATTTGGAATTGAAGTCAGGATGAGGTCTTGCACTGTTTTCATCTTCTGTTTTTGTTTTTGGTGGTTTTTTTTTTCCCTTTTTTTACAGGTACTTTATAGCAGTGGAGGATAACAAAATTATCCCTCTAAATGTACCAGATAGGTAAGAACTGGTTGTGGGCTTTACGCTCAATCACTTGTTTCTTTAGAATAATAAACCAGTGACAGCTAGATGGCAAAGAAAATCATAACTGTTTGTTCCTATGCATTTATCTCTCTTAGGACACCCGGTTCCAAAAGACCGCCTTATATAAGGTAAGTGGGTGATTTTTCTTCCAATTACTGTTCTGACTAATGGTTGTTATTTATGTCTTTGCCATCCTAGAGTTACCATGACACACTTTGTATTTCCCAAGTATTGCAGGTGATGCACCTCCTGCAAGCTGCGTGTTTAGCCAAGTCATGAACATGGCGGCATTTCTAGGTAGGAACCACCAGGGAAATATCTCTTTCTCTCTCATAATTTGTTTTAAGAAGTCACTGAAACATAAGTGATATCCCATACATGTTGTTCTTGATGGTGTGAAATAATTTAAACTGCGATTACCATTGATTAAGATGGAATCATTTTTGTCTTCCTTTGTATAAAGGCAGAATGAAGCTGGATTCATTCGTACTTTATTGGTTTCTGATTTATTCTCATGTTTTTAGTTGTCTCATCTTGGTCTTGAATCTGTGTTTTTCATTGTATGGTGGGGCTTTGTTGTGTGCTGTAAATATGAGATAATTGCAAGGGAATATCAACAAATGAGGCAACTGATTATGCAAAACAGCATCCATACTGAAGCCCTCCCTCACCCCTTCCTAAATTCTATTACTTAATCTGTGGAAGTTCACTTACATTTTCCAGTCAGAGGGAAACGCCATAAAGACAAGAAATATCTGACTAGTACTTGAAAAAAGTTGTCTGGGTTTGGTTCTTAAAACTGTTTGTTACCTTCACCTGTACATATTTTGAGCAAATTATCCCAAACTTAAACAGCAAATAACCCATTCCATGATTTGCTCTTCTTTAGTAGTACTTGCATTTATCTTTTCCTATATGGCGTGATTTACAGTTTGCTCTGAGCTATTCTGTCAAAGTACAGATTCCACCCTCGCTGCCTGTGAAAGGCATAGTGTTTCTTTTCAGAAACCTGGGAAATTCAGTTGAGTTGAGCTTTGAAATTAATCCAGACCTGTACGTGCACTAGTAAGATACTTCACCAATCTTAATCTGACAATGAAAATAAGGCTTCAGGCGTAAAACCTGGTAAAATGTTTAATCAAGAACTTTTACATGAATTTCCTTGTTTCAAGTATCACTTGAGAATGGACTTTAGGCATCCTTACACCTTGTTTCTGTGTATGGCTTTGTTTCAAGCTTAGATCCTGATGTACATATTGAGCCAGGGTCTCAATTAGTAGAAGTAATTCTGGCTTCAGTCTGTGCTAAGGTCAGGTCTTGCACACATCTTATTTGTGTGCCTGACACCCTGTGCAATGTGATTACCATCATATGATTTAAACTTCTGACCCCTGAACCACTTAAAACAACATGTGCATAGCATGCTACTTCTTATGTTAGTGTGGCTGTTTGATAGCAGTAAGTACATGCCTGCCTTTGCAGCTGCTTCCAGGTAAGGCCCCATTTCTGCAGATCACTCTATTCATGCAGCCTTTGTGGACCTGCACCAAGTCCTAGCAAGTCCGAACGTGTTATGAAAAGTCAGGAATTGGCTTGATGATCACTCAACATGTGCATTGTGTGGACATGAGGATAGCAGTCATGAGTGTGAGGAGAGCAGCTGGTGTGGAGAAGGGCAGGCAAACAGAAGGCATTCAGCTTTATGAAGCTAAGCTGTACTGTACGGTTTTGTTGCTGCTTCTTCCCATGACAAGAACAAATATAACCAGGGAACCTCCAGACTGCAAATGTGATGTGGGAGACTTGGTGGTAGGTGAATGTCTTGGCCACAGTGATCATGAAGTGGTTGAGTTCAAAGTCTTTGTTGTAATGAGAAAAAGGACAGCAGAATTGCAGCACTGGATTTCAAGAAAGCAAACGTTAAGCTATTCAGGGAGCTGTTTAGAAGGTACCTTGGGAGTCTGCTTTTGAGGTCTTAGGTTCACTGCTGGTCAGTTTTTAAGAACCACCAGTTAGAAGCACAGGAGCATGCAATCCCAATGTGTCATAAGTTAAGCAAGTTCAGCTTCGCTGAATAGGATGCATAAGAGGAAAAAGAAATTGTATGATCTCTGGAGCCAAGGTCAGGCTTTGCAGGAAGATTACAGAGTTGTAGTGCATATATGCAGGGGGAAGACACAAAAGGCCAAAACTCAGAGTTGAAACTGGCCAATGATGTGTCAGGCAAGAAGAAGGGCTTTTTAAAGTATGTTAATAGCAAGAGGTCTAAAGAAAACATGGGACTGATACTTGTTGAAGATGGTCACCTGACTAATAGAGATTAAGATAAAGCAGAGTCATTCGATGGGTTTTTTTGCCTCAATCTTTAATAATACTGATGGACGCTGGGCTGTTGTCCCCTGAGTCAGTACGGGAATGGTGACTTTCCATTTGTGGACACTAGAGTTGTAATGGACTAGCTGTATCACCTGAATGTTCACAAGTCCATGGGGCCTGATGGGATTCACACAGGCAATTTACACTATGACCTGCATGCCATCTGTTTGAGCATAAGCATAAGAAAGTGTTTGGCAGCAACCAGCAAATTTCCTTGTTCATCTGTATTGCTTTTTAGTGGCTTGAATCCCGTCTGAAGGCCAACTGATTGCCTGGCTTTCTGTGTTGTTCCATGCAGCATTCCTTAGGGAGGGCAAGAATATACAATGTGAATATCTCCTGGGGTTATAACATATCATGTATCATATATATCATGTATCATATAACTTATCAGAGCGCTTGGGCTAATTATAAGCTTGGAAGGACTGCTCTTCCAGTTTTCCCAGAACATTAGTGCCGTATTTTGGCTTATGTTCATGGCACCAGGGACGCAGCCCAGAAGAGGAGAAGAGGCAGTGGGCATTTTGGCAAAACCTGCAGAAATATGTGTGTGTTGTCCATCCATTTTCTAATGCAAGTGGAGTTTGATGTACCTCCCACGAGAGCTCATGAATGGAGTGAAACTTGATTCAAGCCCAGCTGCTGTGATGTGGCTGCATGGTATGTATGTGATAGCCTATGTGCTGGGAACTCCACAGGCAAATAGGAAGGTGGTGTTCTTTCCCCCAGAAAATTTGCAACCCAGATCCTAGACAACAAACATCATGAGAAAAGGAAACATGGGAGCTTGGTGTAACTGGATTATAAGAGCAATGCTTCCTGTGCTTAGTCTCATCCATGACTAAGCAGGAGAGGGCCATGCAGAAGCACTGTTAGCTAGCCTGCTGTGAGCTCTGCCCCTTGGGTGGGAAGAGGGTGAGGGCTTTTTTGAGTCAGCAGCCAGGTGGTTATTGCTGCATGTTCTACCTAATGACACGTCTTGCATTCTGTTTCCTTCTCAGTACTTGTTCTGGCTATCCTACGCTTCATTCAGCTGAAGCCGAAGGTGCTAAACCCTTGGCTGAATGTCAGCGGCCTGGTGGCATTATGTTCGGCCTCTTTTGGGATGACCCTACTCGGCAACTTCCAGGTACTCTACTCAAGGCTTGGGCTGCTGTGTCCGTACTGTGAGGCTCCTTTTGCTGTGAGGATCTGCCCTCCTAGCTGATCTGCTTAGGCCTTTTGAACTACCTGTGATGTGAGCTCAGGAGATCACGTGTCTGGCTGTGCTCCAGCCCTTCTCCTAGCTGCTCTGCCACCTCTTTCTGCTGCTTATGTGGCTCCAGTAGCATGCTGAGATGAAGGGCCACAACCATTTTTCACGTGTTCCCAGCAGGATTTGCATCAGCATGCTTGCACTTGACCTGCCAGAAGCCAGAGCAGAGAGCCTATTCAATCTCTTGAGCCCTGGGAGTTGGCAAAGACGCTCCTGGGTAAAAAGATTGAGCTGGGAGTTTATGTGTACATCTGTGCGAACAGACGCACAGGTGCCCGTACAGAGGAAATAGTTGCGTGTCCTTCCTCTGAAATACGTTGTTTAAATCTACCTCTTGCTTGTGCTCAGACTGGCCACGAGAGGGACTTCCACTAGTGTGAGAGGCGCCTGAACGCAGTAGCTCCGATTCTCGATCTGTTCCGCAGCATTATACAGTCAAGCTGCCAGTGCCACAGCGTTGCTCTATAGGGTTGGGTTGGTCCACTATGATCATGGGTGTCTGTTAGTTCTGCAGTGAAAATCAAAGCAGTGGCACTTGGATTTCCCCATCCCTTTGCTGTCTCTGATGCTCTGCCTCTTTCATTACCTGCAAGCCATGACCCCCAATAATGGCAGGAACAGAGATAGGTCAGTGTAAGCTGTCTTTCTTCCTGGGTTTGCAGGCAGGGAGTTGTTTTTCTTGCAAGTACAGAAAAGGTACTTGTTTTGTGGGGGGTGAGTACCTGTTTGGGTCGTGGAGCAATTGCAGGAACTTTCTGTCCTTTACAGCCGTCATCTTTTTGTATGGTTGCTTCTTTTTTTGACTGAGGTGTGAGGTAATTTGGCTGTTTTGGACCTGGTTTTCCTAACTCCACAGCACAAGTCTTGTTTTTTAACCTGAGCTTTCCAGCTAGGAGCTATGAGGCTTTTGTAACAGCTTTGTCCAAACGTGGGGAGAGTATTTCTAGTACAAGGCGGGCACTAGAAATCAGTTTCAACCTCTCCTTCGTTTTTCACTCCTCAGAGCAAATGATTGTTATTTAGAAATGGGTACTTTGAATCATGCCTGGTTATAAATTCTGAACTAATTACTTGTTAGTTACCTGTATCCCTGCTTACATTTTTTGCCAAGCCATGAAAGTGAGTGGTAATGAGACCTTAGTCCATGGTTTTTCCTGCCTGACTGCTGAGCTGAATGTGGCATATTTCTGATGAAATAATATTTCTGGAAAATTAGAGGTTGTATGTGTTAGAGGGACATTGTTGGCTGAGTCCCTTGTAGTGTGGGCTACCTTGGGAAGGGCAGCTCAATCCCATTTTTGCCTGTGCCATGATTTGGACCTACCTTTGGAAAAAACCTCGAGGTAGGAAGGAAAGGGATCAGTGAAGGCTCAGTAACTAGACTGCTACCTTGTATATTGCATCTTGTTTGATGGGAATTTGTTAAATCACCAAGCAGGAATCAAGGCTGGAGGGAGGAATTACAGACTTTCTATAAAAGCGTCTGAGGCAGAGGGAAGAAGGAAGTTGTTTGGCTTAAGTCTTGTCTGTGCTGGACTTCCTGAATGGATTTACAGCCTCAAGGGTTCTCTTTGGAGATTCTTGCTTGTTGAACCTGTCTGTCCCTTTGCCTTGCAGTATTGCACAGTCATTGAGCCCCGTGAGACATGGGAGCCCTTTGCTCCAGGCAGCGCTGCTCCATGAGGTTGGATTCACAGTTTGCATCCATTGCATATTGCTGTACAAGACCACAGCAGGTTGTCCTTGCCTGTCCTGGCTGTTGCATCAAGCCAGGGAAGGATTTATTTCTGAGCTCTGCATTGGTGAATCTTGTCAGGGAGCTGCGGAGACAGTCACCAAGCAACTGCGTTTTCCACTGTGCTTGGGCTTTGGGCAGAAGATCTGCTTGACTGTAACAGCCGTCAGCTCATCTTGATTATGTTACACCTTGCACATCTGTCAGAAGAAATGGTACAGCATCTCTGTCTGACACCCCAGTGATTCCCACTCTCCTTTATCCCACCCCAGCAGCAATCCAAGGTAGCTAGCAAATAATCCCTGTTGCATCCAAACAGTCACCGTTTTGTTTGTTCCTAGATTTCCAGTGATGAGGAGATTCACCTTGTGGGCACATCACTGACCTTTGGTTTTGGGACCTTGGCATGCTGGATCCAGTCTGCCCTCACCCTCAAGATCAACCTGAAGAATGAGGGGCGGAAAGTCGGGATTCCACGAGTCGCCCTGTCAGCCAGCATCACCCTCTGCATGGTGCTCTGTATCCTTTGTCCCACTCCCTGGGAAGCTGGGTATCATACATGTCTGACACATGCTGCAGCAGGGAGGCTGGCTCTTCTCACGTCTCTTCCTAGGATCTCAGAGAAGTTAGGAATGCTGCTCAGCTTGTCTTTATGGCATGATCCTATGATTGGCTCATTTTGCTACTTGTGTTTTTCCAGGATGCACTGCTTCATAGATGGGCTTTCTTATTTCATAAAGGTCTCTAAAACTTCTTAGTAATATCCAGAGGGGTTGAATAGTATCTGTGTGATGTAATCACATCACTGTTTACCTACACAGTAGCATTTAAGATCATGCAAAATACCGAGATAAACATTCTCAGGAGAACAAAGGAGGAAGGGAAGAAGTCAGGTTTCTGAAGACAGAAAGATTTTGATGTGTTTGTTGAAATACTCCTGGGTGCTGCATCCAGCCCCGCTGCTTTTTAAGAGAGTTATCACAGTTTAGAGCTGCTGAGTCATGCAGACCTTGAGTTAAGACTAGGTGCTTTATGAATCGGATTTGGGCTGTGGGGTCTAGGGTCACTCAGACTGGATGCACATGTGGCTTCCTCTCCACCTTGTGCATGTCAGCCCCACTCCAGCCCTTCTGTTCACATGAGCAGCATGTACTCTGGCTATTTGTTTAAGGTGGATCTATTCACTGCATAGTTGCATCAACGTTAGCTCTGGGATAAGCAAGAAAGCAGGAATAAATGAGGAATAAGCTAAATACCCCTCTTCATGGAACAACCTATTCATAAAACAATTCCTTAGTCACTCAGTTAGTTTGGAACGTTTCAGCCAGTGTCCATAGGAATAGCAGATGGGTATGAAGATGTATCATCAGTCACCTCTTAAGCTTCCTTGGAAAAATTTGTAGCTGAGCATCACGGTTTGGTATTCATAATGTGGGACTTTGCCTGACTCTTTTGGTGCTCCCCTCCTCATTTGCCCCAAGCCCATAGCTCCCCCAACATGTGTCAGGGGTAGGCAGGGCTGCATGCTAGGAGCTGGGCTTCTGCTGTGCTGCCATTTTCCAAGGTTTGTGCTGGGCTGGGAGCGGGGGTAGCCAGGTAAGCCAGGGTGTAGCTACTCCTGCACTGACATGCTGGGTGCACCCAGCCCTGCCCAGCCACTTGCTTGGTGCTGGAGGCCTTGGGCCCTCTGTGGAGGGGCACAGTCTGAGGTAGGAGTCCCATTCTTGCCTCTCAGCCTTGGCTTTGCAAGGGCTTGGAGCTGGCTCCCTATCCTGTGCAGCTTGTGCATAACTCTTGCACTACAGGGAAGGCAGAAGATCCTTAAAGCCAGACATAGAATGCTGTTTGCTGAAATGAAGCTTTCATCACTTACACTAAGCCCAAGAAGAAAAGTCTCTGATTACCTGCATTGTGCAGTTAAAGCATGGGGAGAGGCTGCTTGCTTGTTTGTTGTACCTGTGAAGATGTCTGATCCTGCATTCTTGGAATGCAGAGGACTTCCTGAGACAGGAAAGCCAGTAGGTTTAGAGATGCGTACTGGGCTAGGGCAGGCCCCCAGCTCAGGAAGGCGTCCTCTGCTTCAGGGGAGCTGAGATCTGCTTTTATGGAGTACTCCAGCACAACCCAAGACACAGCAAGCAGCGAGACCCTGATGCCAGGCAGTATGCGGTCCAAGAAGTATATACATGGGTACATGAGCCTGGAGGACAGTTTCTGGCTCTGACAACTGTTGGTTTTCCTGTCAGCATAACATGCCATACTATGTAGACTGATGCTTCCAGATTTCACAGAAAGGGATGATTTTGCAGGTGCTGTGAAGAGAAAGAAGGATTGCACAGGTTGAAAGGTGCTCCCATTGCTTCCGGTGCAGAGGTCTGTTCCAGTTCCTGCTGGGAGGCTCCTGGCAGGTAGGGGTCCACAGCCAGATCCTCAGCTTGCTGGCTCTGTCACTGGATAGCTGGATGTGCAAACAAGCCAGTGGGTAAATGTTTATCAGCCTGAACTGGGATCAGGAAGCCCTGGTCTGTATAGGAGAGCTGCTGCTCTCCATCAGTGTTGTTGGATACCTGACATCCCTTCCATCTTTGGCCTCCCTGTTCATGCTTTTATGATGGCTGGATGGGTTGACTGTCATCCAGGGGACTTTGTTAAGATTTGATTGTCTTCCCTGTTGGCTTTCTCTCACCCTGGCTTGTGTCTCTGCTCCCATTAGTTCTCCTTGACTTTCCTCTTCCAGATTTTATCCTCATGGCACAGGGCATTCACATGCATGCCTCCAGGATCCAGTGGGGCCTGGTGATGTGCCTTGTGTGCTTCTTTGGTACCTTCGCAGCAGAGTTCAGGCACTACAGATTTGAAATCGTTTGTTCTGAGTACCAGGAGAACTTTCTGAGCTTCTCTGAAAGCCTGTCGGAAGCCTCTGAGTACCAGACAGATCAGGTGTAGCTGGTGCTGTGTTGGGGGGAGTGGGGTAGGTGTGGTCTCATGGGTTAAACATGACCTCATTTACACTTCTTTGATGAGTTTATTTTTGTGTGCAATCGTGATGGTATTGCCAAAGGCCTCTGAGGGTGGCTGTTGTGTTAGGAGCCACACAGCTGTCTGCTGGAAGAGGAGCGGATCCTTCTCCGTGGCAGCATGAGAACACAAGCTGTTCAGCCTGCTGCCAATGACTCTGAGTGACTGTCCCGCTGGTCAAAACATTCAACAGCCAGTCCTCATGATGCCCCTCCAGGACAGGGCATTCCTTAGCCTATTCTGCAGAGGAAGAGATGAAGAAAATTGACTTCTCTAGACAGCAGGATTCTTCAGGAGTCGCTGTTTCCTGTGTCATCAGACTGCAACTTCTGTGAGTTTCTTGTGTTGTTTTCTTTGCTGCCAACTTGTGTAACTTGGTTCGGTGAGAAAGAATGGCTGTTTCTTCTGGACTTGGAATTGAGCAGTGGAAGACCCCAGATGACTGGCTTTTATGGTGAGCAGGCAGGCATTTTGTCCAGCCTGGAAGCTGGGTCTGGGAGAAACTGCTGCCTGTGATCAGGAACCAAGACTTGGCCAATGATGCCTTCTAGCTGAGCAGACCATCCTCAGGTCAGAGATGGCACAGTGGGGTGCTGTGCTTGGCTTCATGTTCTAGACTCAATGGTGGGTACTGGTGGAAATAAGGTGCTGAATTAAGATGGGAATGCCTGTGAGCTCTGAAGATGACCCAGAAAAGGCTGCTTTTTGTAAGTGTGTAGTGCTTCTACCACGTATCATCTGTGGAGTTTCAAAAGTTTTTGGTTTCATTTTTATTCACCAAGAGGGAAAACATTGCATTAACACTGGGGTCACCTGCAATGAGAACAGGACCATTGCAGGTTCTGGGCATAGCATTTGCTTTTGCTGTTTTGTGCGCTCACAGCAAAAAGCAAGAGCTCAAAGCCTGTTTGAAATCCTGACTTTGGGAAGGCTGCTGTATTGGCTGTGCTGGGGAGCAATGGGAGTTGCTTCTCATGAACATAGCTCCTGTTTTCCTCTGTGAGCCAGGCTCAGCTTAGGACTGCATCTTGTCTGAGCTGCAGGAAAAGAAGCAGAAATTAAAATGGGCATAAGTGTTTGAAGGGGAGCTCCATATGAGGCACAAGGGCATTCAGTTGCCAAAGGCCAAAGGCCTCTCCTGAGAGACAGTTGAGAAAAACTTGTGTCAAAACTAGTGTAAGCAGAAAGTTTTCAGCCAGCCCCTTTATCTAAGGGCCAAAACTTGTTCTCATGCAGCTGTGTTATAAATCCAGAGCATCTCCAGCCAATAGACTTGTTGTTGCACTGCTGAGGGCCTCCTCCCTGTAGCTGTGTCCTTAGTGGGAAGCTTTCCTGGAAGGATGTATGGAAGGTGGCCCAAGGGCACCCAGCAGCCTGGCCGCAGAGCTCCTCCTGGGCAAGGGCAGGAGGATGGAGAAGATGCAGGTGGGAATCTCTTACATGGGCACACACACTCAGTGTATATGGAGCACAAAACAGAGATTCGTTTTAAAGGTGTTTTACTGTAAATAATCCACTGACTTTTTTTTAAAATCCATTAATACTTTCAGTTTATCATTTCATAATTTGTAATTTTATCAGAGGAACAAGAAGATTGTTTGTCTGTTGTTTTGTTTCCTTTTTTTCTCTCCTTTTCTTATATGCAATCCAAAGTGAACTTCAGGGTTTTGGTGATAACTCTGTACACTTCTTAAGAGTATTTCTAACAGCACATTTCAGTACAACTAAACTACAGCTGATACACACTGAAACACGACCACTAAATAAAGTGCTTTTATGGAGAAAGTGAGTTTTATTTTTGTTCCCTACCCAAAGCATAGCTTTCTGATGGCAAAGACAAAACATAAGTTGAGTATTTACAGTGTCATGATTACAGGTAATCCTGTAAGGAAGCCAGGGACTATTCAGCCATGCAGATACACTTACTGCCACTGTGCTAATTAGCAGGCTCTTTCTAAGAGGAGCATCATACTACACAGCCCAGAAGGGCATCCAGACTAGCTGCCTTAACTGCTACTGTTGAAGGTTTAGAAGAGCAATGCTGGCATTAGGTGGTTTCCTCCCAGAATGCCTGTCTCTTGTTTGTTCTTTACACAGCTGCCTCCATCAACAGGAGCAGTTGCAGGTGCATATCAGAGCTCAGGAAGGCACTGCACACATTAGTATTACATTTCGGCTGTCCCCAAGGGAAAGCTGAAGCACAGCTGCACAGAAGTAAGTAGCAAGTGACACCATGCAGCAAGTGCCAGCAGCAGTGAACTGGGGTTTCAGACTGCCTCTGCCTATACACTATTGCTAGGTATAACCTCGCTGTGGCTCTCACTCCTGCACCTCCATTGCCCTTACTAAAACCGTAAGATGATTGGGAAGGTTCCTTGGCAAGACAGGATGGCTTTAAGGAAAGGACTAGGGAGGGTGAAAGGAGGAAACCAAAGTGCTCATAAGTTTAAAAGAAACAAAAGAGATTTGCCTTTAGGTGCTGGGAACATTGGTGATAAGGCAGGAAGGCTAAATGGGATGGAGTGAACACAATGAAAGCAAATGCATGGTTTTTATTTCTGCATTAGGAAAAGCTCCATGACCAATTGGTCCAATTTTGGTAGAGTGGATAAAAATGTCAGGGTTTTCTTTCTCAAACACAGCGGGATGCCCCCCTCAGGAGCAGTTGTTTGTCAAGGTTTGCTCACAGCTGACCAGTGCTATGAACATGTGAGGGTGATGTTTGCTACTAAGGAGCACCACAAGTTAGTGCTAAGGGAGATACTTCAGAACCATGGTCAAGCAGCAAGTAGGATCCCATATCCCAGCACCATGAGGCAGCAGTGAGGTCGATCTAGAATTTAACTTTTAAAGCTATATTCATACATACTCTATTTCATTCTTGTAGGCTGGCTGCACAGCTCTGTAAACTCCTGTTTTGTACCTACACTTGCTCTGGATATAGCCAAGACTGGTCTGAAGAACTTGGCTGCAGCAAGGGCTAGCTTTTTCTGTGGCAGCCCAAAGGTACTGTACTATAGCCCACAGCTGGCATTTTCCTTTGGCTTCCTACCCTGCCTTTGAAAGCTCTGCCTTAGCCAATCAGCCCTGTCTGCAGGGAAAAGCTCATATGCCCACATGGTCCCTAGAGGTCCCTCTGGAGCAAAGAGTCATACACCTTGTTTGCAGACTGCTTCCACAAATGACAGAGCTTCTCCTGAGGCATCTTAGCACCAGATTTCAATGGGTGAGTCTGAAGAAAGCATCCCCTAAACTAACTGGGAAAAGGGAGGAACAGCAGAATTCATGGTGCTGCTCCTCACCCTCTTCCCAGCTCCACCCGGCTGCTGCAGGCGTGCGTCCTGCTGCACAAGGGACCCCACACCATACTCTCCATCCATACCTGCCTGCACTAGTCGTGGGTCCAAGACACGATGGGGGTTTGGCTTTAAATTCTGATTATGGACAAAATTACCTAACATTACACAAGGACAATTCAGGTGAAGCAGAGTCTTTTGTGCATGCACCACTTCCCCTAAGTGGAGGAAGGCAGGAAAAGTTCAGTGAAAGATGAGATGAGGCTGTAATAGGATTTCTCATCGTCTGTCAGTCCTGCATTGCCTGGTCTGATCACCACAGCCACGTGAGTATCCGCTTCCTCAGCTGCGTTGGCTTCTGAAACAGAGGTGGAGAGAGTGATGAGATGTGTTTACTGAGCTTTCCACCTGAAGGTCTTCATGGTTTGAAGATGCCCTGAAATACTGAAGTGCTTTTAAAGGCTGAGACTGAGAGAGCAGCATTTGCACTGCAGGGCTCTAGGGAAGAACCAGCTCCCAACTGACCTGCTGTGCCAACTGTAGCTGCTGTGTAATGTGAATGGACAGGAGCTGGCTGCCTTGTGATGGCAGCTGATGGCTGTTCAAGGCACCGTGCAGGCAGCACGCACCAGCAGCTCAGTTCCTGTCATGAAGAGCTGGGCCATGGCATTAGTGAGTCTCAACACCCTCACCCCACCCCTGCTGGAGCCACTTTTCACAAGCCTCCTTCAGTCCCTGAGCACAGCAAGAGCCTGCAGGAGGATAATATAGGGAAAGGGAGGTAACTGCAGCTCCCTCCAGCTCTGATGGAGGCTGGGGAGGAGATAGGGGCTAACTCCTGGGGATGGAGCTGGCTTAGACTGAGATCACAACTCAGTGCCACCTGTGCCAGAAAGATCTTTCCAGCAAAGGCAGGAACTTAAATTAGGTTCCTGAGCTTTGTTTTCCAGGGGTCAAGTCCTAGTGACCAGGACCAATGTTTTCCTGCTGCTGAACACAACCTAATGGTAAGTGGCACTAAGAACCAGGCACCATGTGTGCCACATAGCAGACTCTGTTCCCTAGAGTACAGGTCATGAAAACCACTGACCCTGTTTGTAAGTGGGGCATGACAACTGCTTCAGCAAATGCTCTGCTTTAACACTGATTCCTTGCTTGCTGGTGCAAGGGCAGGTTTTCTGCTTGACCTATTTTCTCTCAGTGCAGCGCTGCTCACAGATACCCCACTGCTGTGCGAGAGCCTGGATGTGTAAGGAAGTAGCATGGCAGCAGCTATGGGGATACCACTGAAGCAAAGTGGTCTGCAGCACTTCTGGGGAGCTTGTGACAAGTCTGGAGGACAGTCGGACTGTCAGGACACCTACCTCGAGGGACATCCGTCAGGAAGAGGATATTGTTGGTGGCACACCCAATACTGGCAGCAATCCTTCTGTAGCTCTCACTTTCTACCTTGGGGCCTATTTTGGTATCAAAGTGGCCGTCAAAGAGCTGAAAGAGAAAAGCAAAGGCACTTGCTGAGTGCCACATGAAGAGCAGGGCTAAACCTTGCTCCTGAGTGAGACGTCCCCTTTCCTTTCAACCATAGTAATGGGGTGATGCAGCATACTGAAGTGGCTGAACTCCTGCAGGTCAAACCCACTGCCCCAGCTCTCTGTACCAGGAAGTTATCTATGCAGTGTTACAGCAAGGGAAGTGCTCTGCAGAGGGAGAAGCTGTAAGGAAGGTGATAAAGTTATCTACCTCTAGAATATCACCTTCTGTAGAATAGCCGAAGAGAAGCTTCTGGGCTTCAATGCTGCCTGAGGAGTAGATATAGACCTTCATCCCAGCTTCCCGCCACTTCCGGATAGCTGGAACCACGTCCTCGAAGATTCTGGAGCAAAACAGAGCAGGAGGTAAGGGTAAAGGCAGAGGTACCCAGAGGGATACCTTTATCCAGTCGCCCTGCTGTCTTATTAGTTTGTAAAGGGACTTCATTCTCAACCTGCTCAAGACCCCTGCAGTTGGGGAGTGTATTTCAAGCAGCAGGTGAAATAGTCTTAGCTCCAGCCAACTGAGCAGCTCATTGATTGTTATGCAGACAGCAGCTCTGAAGAGCCATTTCAGACGTTTGGCAGGAGCTTACCCAGCCCCTTCAATTTACAGAGGGGAGCAAAGGTTGGGGAAAATGGTATCCCACTGCTTTTCTCTGCAAGGGAGGAATAAGAGGGAGAGACAGAGAAAACAGGCTCTTGTATCTTGAGCCCCACTTGCTTCCTGTTGGTAAGAATTATGGCTATAAGCTGCATCCATATGGGGCAAACCTAACCCACAGATTCAGGCTCTGTCCATGCACAGGGAGCTGCTGAGAGAAGGTAGCAGTGGAGGAGCTAAATTGAGTGGCACTGTATGAACTGTTTGAATGCAAACAACAGCTTTGGAAAGGAGCATCCCCCTAAGGGACTGAGAACAGAGCTGTTCTATTCAGCAGCTCAGTCAGGTTGTACAGTACTATGACAGATGTGTCCCTGGCTTAACTGCACTACAAAGGGCAAAAAAGCTCCTGTTCACTAGGCAGCAGCATCCTTCCCCTTATTCTTCCAGCCTTGCAGCGTGCTGGGAAAGCATGATACAAGTATAGCAATGGGCTGATGAGTCTCAAAAATGTGAGCTCCGTCTAACTCCTGAGTAAGAGCTGCCCAAAGACAAGCCCAGCAGTCGGGAGCAAAGCTGTGACAGAGGGAAGGACGACCAAAGCCAAGGTAACTGTTGTGTAAATGCTAATGGATGTATCTGTTTCCTCATACACTTCTCATTTATACCATAAGACATCTCCAGTGCTGCATTTATAGTATATAAAAGCTCTTTGTATGCGAAGGACATTTACAAGATGACACATATACTGGGGGAAAGTGAAAACTTGAGGATGCTCAAGAAGGACAAAGTGAGGCTAACAGTAAGACCCTCAGTAATACACTTGATGGTTGATATGGAAAGGCCACAAACAGCCTTGGAATGATAGGGAGGGGGTTTGAGTTTGATATGGCAGAAGGATGAAGAGAGGAGCTGGAGGAGACATGATCCCCAGGAAACCATTTTCACCCCAGTCCAAATGGCAGCCTTTCTACCTGCATTGCATAGCTCCGTGTGGCCACTTGGGGCCACTTTACTGCCCTAAAAAGAGGATCTGAGCACCTGAAGAAGGAGGGCTCCAATTAAATGCGAAAGGAATGAATTTTGCAGAACTGTAGCAATCAGCTGGCCCTTTCCTCATCCTCAGTTTCTTGGCCCTACGCTCAGAGTCTTGTTATAATATGTATTAAAAAAAAAGTTAATTTGTTTTCATAGTTATTTATCAAATATCTCTGGTGTCAGCTGAAACTATTTGTTGTACAACACCTGCAGAAACTCCCATTCACCCTCATGTCTTCATATGCTGAGTTGAGCATCTGGATTTCAGACACTGACGTGCCAGCTCAACTACAGTTGAGCAAGAAGACTTTAAAGATCTCACTGCTTGGATGCTGCCAAGCAGCAAGGCTAGCTCCACAGTTTTTGGGCCACTATAAAACAATAAGCCCTGCTGTTTAAAAGCCACCCAACAGGATGGCTGTCCCTCTCAACTTGCTTTTGGGTTTTGTTGCTTTCTCTCGTGGATGTTTACGTTTTCTGTGGGCTTTTTGTTCTTCCTCACTCTTCTTTTAGCAAAACACTTTGGTTTACCTCCTTAGGAACTTGAAATGGATAGTTTAACCAAACATCTCTCAACCTAAATAAGAAAGGCTTAACTCCAGTTGTCCCTACATATGCACCCTTGTAATGTGGCTGAAACTTAAAGAGGAGCCTGAAGATAAACAGAAGTGAAAAGGCAGGAAACACACAGGTAAAAGATAAAGCAGGAGCAAATAACAAAGGGACCTGACCCTGCAACCCTGGCTTTTTTAGGCTTGCTCCAAAATGTGAGTGCAATTCAGGGATATCACATGCAAGACAGAGAACTGCAATAAGGTCATACCTGCGCCTCATTCTCCTGCTTTACCAAGAGATCTCTGTATAGAAATATTGAGACATTTTCTGAATTCCTAATGCAGAAGACAGTTGTCCCAGACTAATATTCTGGTGATTGCAGAAGCAGAATCGCCCATGTCATGCCCTCATTACTTTGCTCTGTTTCTCAGGCCCTACCTCCTTTACAGACACTGCCCAGGTGGCTGGAGAACTGTCTGTTCCCCAGCATGTACCTGCCAATTATTCCTTAAGAAGAAACATTCTCACCCACTTGTAATCTTCCCAGTAGGGACTGAGACAACTTGGTCAGTTCCAAGATTACTGTAAGCTTTTGGTTGTCTAAGATACAAAGACTGGGTTAGTGTTCATTGCATGATCAAGTTTGAAATGAAGTGTCAAATGTGTTGGCTTCTCCGCTGAGGTGGTAATTCTTATGCAGCTATTCTGGTAACAGACATCTAGCACAGATGCAGCCCATTCCTGCCCCGGGGAGAAGATCACACAATTACTTACTCTCCTTTGACAAGCCCAGTTGCATAGGCTGCCCGCCACATGTGCCCCTGAAGCTGCTTCAGTGCTGTGGTCTTCCTGTCCATAGACATCTGCCAGTGCACGTTGTCTACGACTGCCTGGATGACCCGCTCCAGCTCCTCTTCCCCACTTCCACTCTCCAAAGGGATTGGCACGGCTCCATCCAAGCTAGAGTCCTCCTGAGCCTGGAAATCATTGACGATAAAAAGAGGTGAGGGAAGAGATGGAGCAGTCTCATCATCTCAGTTCAGGAAAAGGGTCTGACACCTGCATCAATGCACCTCTGTGCAGAACATGGCTTGAACTGCTCTTCACATGAAGGGTGACAACATTGAATGCTTCTCTCAGTGGGAAACTCAGACTTCCACAACGTCTAGAAATACTTGCTTGGACTGGACTTTCCAAACCCAACAATTAGCACTACTGTAGCTGTATTACTGCAAATAATAATGAGAATTATACTTGCTTAAGTATTTGATTACTGAAATTAAGGCAAAGAAGCAAATGTATCTGTTGGTTTCAGATAGCCCCCGATCTCAAATTGATTCCATGTCCCTGTACAGAGGCAGGATACGCTGTCCTGTGCAGGACAAGTACTCTGTCATCCCTCCCTGCTGCTTCCTAACCAGGCATCTGAAAGCCACAGGCAGCAAATTCATCAAGGTAAGGGTGCAATGCAGGCACACAGCTGAAAAGCCATAGTCTCAAGACTTGGCTCTGAAGACCAAGGCAGGCATCTGAGCTGCTGCCTACCAAGCACCAGCCCTTCCCTAAGCACAACCCCAAAGTACAGACTCCTGTTGGGTGACTGTGGAAGTCTGAGTGACCTGAAGTCTGAGGCATGCTGTGAAGCCCCAGAAAGACACAGTACAGCTGTTACTGGACCTGTTTCCTCAGAAGTCCGATGTCTCGCTGGCACTCCTCCTCCTCCCAGTGAGCACGCAGATACTCCTTCACATTGTCCTTGATGTAAGGGAACAAGGTCTCCTGGCAGCACACAAGAAAAACAGGCAGCTCCTTTAACCTGGCAAAGGTAAGGATGACTTGCTTTTGAGGCAACTGTTTGCACATGCTGGTGTGTATGATTACTTTTCCCTGCATGAGCTTCCACTACAGTACTGCAGCTTGTGAAGCTGCCGCCAAGGGTGTCTGCTCATTGCAGGCAAGAGCCAGCCATAACCAAAGATTAGTGCAGGTGGATTTCTTGCACAAATGCTTATGCAGCTGTAGCTTTTACATCCCTGAATTGAAAGGTGGGTGACAACTTTTCCTGGGCTTGCAAAGAACACGTCTTAAACAGGCAGACACGACTCCGAAGCTCTCATCAGCTGAGGAGTACAAGGCTGGCTGTGTAACTTATGTTACAGTACTTTTAATGGGGCACTTGTCCTAACAAAGGTTGTTCTGAAAACATGTCTTAACTTCTCACTAGGGTTAGAGGACCTTTTCCAAAGTAAAAATCTAGTCCAGTGACACTGAGCTACACAGGACACTCTTGTAAATGAAATTAAATGGGGCTAGGGAAAAGTGCCACAGGAGAATTACAGACCTTCCTGGAGATCCCCAGAGCACCCAGAAATAACTACAAATTGCTCTCATTAGTAGTGTTTCACAACTGAGAAGCCACGATGGCATCTCTTGGTGTGGGAAGAGCCTCAGGACAAGGGGAGGGGCTGGGAGCACCTTCATTTGGGTATAGAACTGAGCTTTTCCTAACTGGGAAAGGTCTGGGATGGGCAGGAGATGAGAGGAAACTAACCTGAGCTCACCTCTCCTCAGAAAATGGTCAGGGATGTTTTCTCCTCACTGTATGTCAGCTTTCACTTGTTATTGAATTACGAAAACGGGGGTCCTGAGAGCGTGATGTGGTGGCAGAATTGCGGGATTTTCTGTTACTCTAATATTGTGTTTTCCATGTTGTATATTTAAAAACTAATGTAAATTTAGGAGAAAGGAAAATCTCTTAAATGCCTAGAAAATGACCACAGTCCTGCAATACCCCCAGTTACTCCATCACTTTCTTTACTTGAGCTTAGTTGCTTTCAAACTACTTTTTAAATCACGGAGGGCTCCTCAGTGATAACCAGTCCCAGCTGTGGCTGCCTCAACACAGCTTGGCAGGATGAAGGCACAGCCATAAGCAAGCACAGCCTGACACACCCCCACCAAACCTTTGCAACTGCTCACAGCAATGTTACACCCAGTATACGAAGGGCTGTATTTTTGCTATCAGTAGAACTGCAGGTAGGGCACTGTAAGGAGTGCTCGCAGGGTTTCAAGCAACATGCAGTCAAAGTTCAGTCACAGTCTGCTTTTTTACACGAGATCCAGCAAATCCCAGGGGATGCTGTTTGTTGCATTACATCTCTCCCCTGACATCCACCTTTCTCTGCCAGAGGGGACCCAGCAAAAGAGAAAACTAGGGGCCATCAAATATTCTTTTTCCTGCTGTCTTGTCCCAATCCATCCATCAACTGGCTCATTCTATTTCCCTACTTTGCATATGCAATAATTCTTACACTAAAGAAAGGGTTAAATACAATCCTTTAATATTAAGGAATAAAATGCCTGCAGAACCAGCAGTGGAACTTTTAAAGGGAAATAGAAATTGTGGACGTTAACTGAAAGTCCAAGTGAAATAACTTGTTTCGAGCATCTTCAGGATACCCAGTAAACTGAGTTTTATTGAGAACTATAACTCATTTGGCCTTCCTGCAACAGAAAGACTTTGGGTAGGAAACCATCTCAGGCTTATTGCATGTATCTGCACAACAGCAAAATAGATTCAAGGTGGATAATATGTAAACAAATCTGAGCTGTTCAAACTTTAAATTGAAAGATATTGAGAGAAGGAAGCAGCTGTAATGGCATCTAGACCTGAAGTTTCAAGAACACTGGAAGAACATGGACAGGAAAGATGCAGGTCATGTTGTTCATCTGTTAAACTGTTAGCACAAACACCTCGAAAACCTGGCAAAAGCCTACTCCCCTCTGTGCATTATGTGGGTCAAAAGAACCTTCACGAACTACCAGCCAAAAAAGATCCACCAAAAGCTGTAATGTCTCATGAGAAATACAGGGTTACGGCTGGAGCAGGGATAATGACCTTTAGTGTCTTAAATATGAGCAAATTGCTCCCTGCTGTGAAGCAGATGAGCCTGGCTGGGGACCAAAGCCTCTTGGAGAGGAGGGACCTGCAGCGGTTGAAGCGCTGAGAATTTCGATTGCATGTTTACAGCGTTTGTCCTGATACCTCCTGCGGGCCTCGCAGGCTTCCAGGCCTCCTGGCTTCTGCACCTCATCCAGCATTTTCAATAGTCCCAAGCCTTCTCCTAGGCAGAAGAGGCCATTCACACACACTGTGAGCGCAATCCTCCTCATGCACACCTGATGCCGGGCTACCCTCCCCCCGTGCTGGTCCCGTGCACGCGGAGGAAGGACACACATCTGCGGTGACACTAGAGGGATGCGACTGTACCACGCTTCCCAAGGGAAAAGGCAGCGGATGGATAACCACACAGTACTTCAGGCTCCCTGCAAGCTCGGGTGAGGTGCTGCAGCTCCAGCCACCAGAGATTTTCCTAAATGATGCTTTTCCTAAATGAGGCTGAGAGCACTCCGACTGCTCTATATCCACCAACACCCCCCCCTTTACTAAACAGAGCAGTCCCGTTTCCCTGCCCCCAGAAGAGGCATGCGATGGGTATAACGAGACGCATTTCCTCATTGAGCATTATTCAGAAAACACGGAAAACGTGTCACGGTTTTACGCCTCTGTAATGAGCTCAGGCCTGCCTTCCACAGCCCCCGGAGAGACGTCTCCCCGCTGCGGGGGGCCGTGAAGGACACAATACCCAGAGCCGCTGCCCCCCGCGCCGCCGGGTCTCACCTGGACGAAGGCGATGGGGGTGGTGGTGCCCTCGATGTCCAGCAGGATGGCGCGCACCTCCGCCGGCACCGGCAGCACACCCATGGCGGCTGTGGCAGCGGCGGCACGTGGGGCGCACCGGGGATGCGCGGCGGCGGCCGGCGCTCCGCCCTGCGGCTACGCGGGGGGCCGGGCCGCGCCAAGCAGCGCCGAGCCGACCCGCAGCGGAGGGTGAAAGCGGAGTGCGGCGACGGCGGGACCCCGGCGGCAGGGAGAGCTCCGCCCTCGGAGCCTGCCCCGCCCCGCCGCCTCCTCAACGGGCCTGCCGGCTTGCACGTTACCCCCCTCACCAACTTCCAGCCCCGGAGCCCGCCTGATCCAGCCCCCGGGCCGCCTAAGCAGCGACCCCCGCCTCGACCCAGAGGAGCCCGGAGCCGCAGAGGGACGAGGCGGGTGGTGCTGGCGGCTGCACGCCGCGCTCCGCGCCCCACGGCAGGCAAGGTTGTACCGGCGCCACGCCCGGAGCTGCCGGTGATAACGGGGGGCGCCCGGCCGCCCGCCCGATGGCGGGTGGGTGTTGCAGCCCCACCGGAAGCCGCCAGAGGCGCTGCGGAGCCGGAGGAGAGGGAGGCGCTGATTGGTTGCCGGGACGCCTATATAAAGGCGGCGCAGGCGGCGCCCGGATCTTTTTCACCGCCATTTTCTGTTGCGTGCGGGTCTCCGCCGTCTCCGCCGCCCGCCTGAGCAG
>JBCJKH010013861.1:0-28823 GCA_039877255.1 Loriculus beryllinus | reverse complement strand
TATGTATACAAAAATATCTAGATAGAGTCATGTATACTCTTCTCCCACCTGTTTAATATTCCTTTGTATAAAGCCAAGGCATAGCCTTCTGTATTAATTACTAAGACTTCCCTACATACACCTCAGAGATCATTTGACGAAGCAATGAAAACCTTAACAAAAAGTCTGCATTTGGCTTATAACTTATCACCCAGAAACAATCTGTGTTACGGGAGGACTGTAGTTGTTGCCTTCTCCCTCCAGTATCAATTCTATTCTCATATAGATCCACTACCTTTTTTTTCCCCTCTTTCTATTTTGCCTTCTTACCTTCTATCTCTATTGTCCATCTGCTTCTCCTATCCCTTGCATAGCACTGTCTTACTCCTCAGCAGTAACATGCGGGACAGAAACATATCTTCTTATAGGCCACTATGAAGATATTAAGCCATTCCAACACACAATAGCAATTAATATTACAAAATACAGATTTCTGTACAAAATACAGATTTCTGAACCCAGAAATATTGATAAAACCCAGGAATCAGCACAACAACGAACCTCTCGCAGCCTTGCTTCATCATGCCCATATTCATTATTATATTATTCGAATTTATTGGAATATAAGGTCTGCAGATACCAACGGACTATTAAATGCTGTGACATTATTAATGGCTCAATTTCTATGGAAATGCATGCATTCTCTCATTCTTTGATCCTTCCCAGCTGTTACATAAGGAAGAAATATATCAAATATCTAGAAGAGGAAAACAGGAGGGGGAGGAGATGGACAATACACAAAAAGATAATATAAGCTTGAAATGCAGAAAGAAAAAAAACTACATGACTGCTCCTTTCTCTGATTTCTCTACTCTATGGTTCTATAGATTGACTAGACCTCACCCACTGCACAAAACCCAAACCAATGTACCAATAAAATCAACCACAGACTGTGTACTATGAAACAGCCAATCTGGTAACCCAATTGGCTAGTACTTAAAACAGGCTAAATAATCACTTAAGAAAGTAACACAGAAATAGAGAAACTGTATAGTATTAAACTTGTTTGTAAACGGTACTTAGCTCAAGTATTTGCAAATATAATAGACAATAACATTGATCAAACAAAATTAAAAAGTTGTTCTATAGTAATACTGACAGATTCAACTATTTCTGTGATTTATCCACAACAAATTGTCTTCAACACTAACTAAAACCACTGCAAATTAACATGACGTCACTGGCTTTCCTTGAAACTCCCATCCCTACAGTTAAAAATGAAATGAGGGCTTAAAACATATTTCATTCTATTCTTCCTCTAATAATGCCTCAGTAGTTTTAATTACTTACTTTTACGTAGTAATATTAGTCCTGCAAATAGTGGATCCTACTTAAAGTTGCTGGTTTACAAGTAACTAAAAGCTATGATCTGGGAGAGCGCTTGTTTTCCTTCACCACACAGCAGTAATTCAAACGTTCCTTATGAAATAACTCCCTTCAAGATAGTATGTTATTCTTACTTTTTGGTGAAATTTTCTGAAATGCCTAATCTATTTTACATATGATTGTCTTGGTGGGATTTGCATACAACTGCCTACATACAGCTCACAACTACTTTGTGAATGGTAATAGAATTCAATCTTCTAAGCGAATTATTATTGTATATTATGCATATTATGTATATAGTATTGTATATATTATATACATATATATATATATATTGTATATATATTATTACAAAAACTTACACAGGGTGTGATGATTATCCCTCAGAATAGCTTGCAGTTATTCACTGTAAGCATGTCTTGGTACCCTACATGTCAAATGCATCATGATTAACTTCACCTATCTAAAGCAGAGGTTTGTCTAATCTAATCACCCAGATCCTCCATCCAATTCATTGGGACAGACAAGCACAAAAAGAGAACAATTCATCCCATTTATATCACACATCTTTTAAAACAGGATAAAATGCTCTCTCAGGGTGTCTGCTTGCCTGGTTAATTATAAAGGAAGCCTAGGTGATTATGTTTTATTAAACAGATAAAATACATTTAAATAAAATATAAATCCGCCATTACACAGCAACAGACAGTATTTCTGATAGTATAGTTACATTAACTGCTCAGAAAGACACAGACTAAGCAAATAAATGGTAGTTGCTGTCAGCAGAGTTGAAATCAGACTCAGTTGTCAGCACAACACCTGTAGCTAGCATATATTCTACCATGGCCCAGTACCGCCAAATTCATAAAACTCCATATGCCAAGCTTAGCCTGATTGACATATTAGTTATATCATAGAATCACAGAATTATTTGGGTTGGAAGGGGTCTTAAAGATTATCTAGTTCTAAAACCATGGGCATTATCTAGTTCCTGCCATGGGCAGGAACACCTTCCATGAGACCAGATTGCTTAAAGCCTTGTCCAACCTGGCCTTGAACACTGCCAGGGTTGGGGCAGCCACAGCTTCTCTGGGCAATCACTGTCACTGTATCACCACCCTCGTAGGGAAGAACTTTTTCCTAATATCTAATCTAAGCTCACACCTTAGTATGATCACTGAGATGCAAAAGAATCCTGCTGGTTATTAGTGCTTTTTCTGTGCATTCAGAGTTTATAATTTCCTTTAAATGAGAACTAGAAGTACAGCTCACAGCAAACATTAAAGTGTTCTAAGAAACTGAAAAACAGACCAATGTGTACTGGAACAAATTTGCTTTGAGAGCTGTATAAAAACATCATCCCCCGGGTCTGGGTAGTGCGATGGGATGGTAGCAAAAAACAACACCGTAAATTTTTCTTGTGAATTTAAACAACTCACTTGGTAAAGATAGACCTTTGATTCTGAATTCAAAGCAAGGAACACAGATTCCAATGCTGGATTACCACCTGTTTGTGTTTTCACATGTTAGAAGTTTTGTCCTTACCTAATGCATTTAACATAAAAAAAAAATAACAGGTATATTCAGGGCTTTTAAAAAGAAACTAATCTGTCCAAACAAAAACAGCAAGAACAACAAAAGCTTTATTTAAACCTGATACTTATCAGAGAAAGATAGCATGAAAAGACAGTAAAAAATTTACAGCTATGCCTGCTGCACTCATAAATACTGCTTTTTCTTGGCTCTTCTAAAGTCTGTGATCAAAAGACAGAACACTCTTGGCAATAACACATTTGGGATTACAGAAGAAAAACAAAAGAAGCCTGGAACAAAAGAAAATTGTTGCTGTGTAGTCGGTATTGTAATTTTTATTAAAACTTCTCTTTTTAAGAAATATGTGCCCCTACCTGGAACATAAAAGTTCAGAAGAAAGGAAGATATTTTGAAAGGAATTCAGAACAAAAATGCAGATACAAAGGCTAATTTCAACACCCAAGCCGTGTTGGTGACACACTGTATCAAGTCTTCAAAAAGCTTGCTTTTCTCACTTCAAATAAGGATGACAAAGTATTGCGTGTTTAACTTTCTATGCCTCTTCTAAACATTTTACTCATTTTTTTCCCAGAAAAGCACTTACTCTACTGTATTTTCAAATATCTATTTCCTGCTGTTTACAAACAACTACAGGTAGTTTGAGTTAGAGGGATTGAATTAGAAACATTTCCAATATGCATACAATTTCCAGAAAGAGTACAAGCACCCAATTCAATCCACTGGTTCATACACAACGGCTTAAGATCATTTCTTTTATACAGAGCCCTTTCTCAGATCTCACGTATAAAGTAGTATAAGTGCAGCTTTAAAGTATACAGATTCTAGAATGGATTTATTGATCTTGTTTGGTAACTAACTTTCATAAAGCAGGCCTAAAAGAACCCATACCACTAAGAACTTAATTAAAATATGTATACTGAAAATACAAATTTTTCCCAGTAGAAATTATGACAACTTGTTCTTTCTGTGGTCACAGAATTTCTACAATTTGCACTTTGGTACCATTAGGAGTTAATATACATGCCTCAAATATTAATGAAGATTAAAAACTTTCCTTCTCTCTCTGTCAGCTTCACTAACAGAGCTCAAATTTACGAATAATGTAAGATGAAGTGAATAAAATATTGAAAGAGTTTCCTCCATAACATGGCAAAAGCTGTAGGTAGAGCTCAGATTAAGATGCATCAAGACATGTAAAACATTTGAACAAGGATTGGCATTAATATATAAACTTTACACCAAATGTTAGATACTCAGCCAATTAAGCAGCAGAGACCCAGCCAATATATGTAGTTGATTTTAAAATTTGCATACTATTTATCTGATTTACTGAGTCTTTCCACAGTTACGGAATTGAACACAAGCAGTTTCATACATCTGCAGTCACCATACAGCCTAAATAGTTTGGTTTTCACATCATTTTATTACACTGCTCCAAGCAAGCAGATTGCCATTATGTTGTTTAAAAATTATTTCTGAAAGCAAAGAATTTCAGATGACATCTGCATGTATTCGATAGGAAACTAATTTTAACCATAAAATCTGATAATATATAGGGCAAAGTGAATCCTTGTTAAATAATAACAGAAACCTACCAACCAGCATCAAAATGCACTTGTGCCCTGTTTCAACTGTCCAGGTTAATTAACAGGAACTACCATTATTAAAAAGAGCAGAGCTTAAATCTCTACTGTCAAAAATCAGTTTTGATCTTATGATGCAGTTGTTTTAGACGGAAGAGCAAGGCAACAAGTTGAGATCAAAGAACATTAGGTCTCGAAAAGAGGGAGATGGTCCAGTCGAGCCTTCTTGCACTGAGATGAAATCAATAACACTTGAATTATTCCTGGCAGAACTTTGACCAGTTTACTCTTTACATCAAGAATTCTGGTTCAAACCCCTGCTCAAGCAAGGCCACCTATGGCCAGTTGCCCAGGACCATGCCCAGATGACTTTTTGTAATTCAGAATTATCTTCTGCGTTACTTCACCTGCATTTTAACTTCACACTTTTTTTTTCAACTTTGATGTAAACAATACATCAATTCTTCATAAATCAGCACAATAACATCCTAAATCTGATTTTTATTACACTTATGTGAAAAATTACAGAATTGATTTCTTCACTGCTACAGCAAAGGTAAACTCAATACATTCAGGCTAGCTGGTTGAAAGCCTGAAGATCTTAAAAAAACACATCAGTGCAATGGTGTGGATTTGGATTTGTATTTTTCAGGTTTTGCTACTGACAGATTTATATCCATCCCCCACTGTAGGAAGACTATGATCACATTACTTTGATAGTGCAGTAATATTATGGCTCAATTTCACTTTAATTTATACTATTGCTTAAGAAATTGCTACTAAAGCAGTTTTCAATATGGGAACTGAACTAGTACAATATACATTACACAATAATGGATAGGAAATTACCACTGGGGGAAAAATAAGTATGGCAAATGATACAATTTTAATTTATTACATTTTCAAAACTCCAGCAGAATATTTTTTTCAGGAAGTTTGTGTGAACATAACCTCCCCAGTTAAGTAACATACCACACTGGCCAGAAAAAAAAGAGCTTTGGATTTTGAATAAAAATGTATTTTAACTTTTAAGCAAGATTTGCATCCCTCTTTCTTTGCATCACTTTGCTCACCTACCATCAACTGTGGGCAAAAAGTCACTGCAAACAGAATAAAATTTGAAAATATCATTAAAATACAACACTTACTTAACAATAAGTAGGATATTTAAAACTATTTATTGGCTAACACACAAGATATAGCTACAATTTCACAACGTGACCAAGAATCAGTATTATCAACACCCAGGGAAGACATGGAGAGCCTTTTACCCTTAACTTCTATCATTCAAGTTGCAAAGGGCCATCCTTCACTGCTATCTGGAAATGTTCCTTAATGGTGCTGATTTGACATCTCTTCCTGACTCCATTTCTGCTGTCAGGTTTGTATACCCTTTCATGCTGGTGTGTTCCAACTTGAGTTTTTTGCTGATTCCCATCACAACATCATAGAAACATAGCACAGCTTTAGTTGGAAGGTACTTTAAAGATCATCCGGTTCCAACCCCTCTGCCATGGACAGAGACACCTTTTACTAGACAAGGTTACTCAAAGCCCATCCAACTCATATCACTTGTTTTATCTTCCTTGTCTTGCATTATTCTACTCTGCAGTCATTTTCTCATCTCTTTCAACTTTCTTTTCTCCTTAGAAACCTAAGCTATGCTTATATATGCCATATCAGGGAAGAGGATATTTGATCATGGCTGAATGGAGAAGGAAAGACGGGAGAGTGAGTTTTGGAAAGTTGCTTTTTCGCTATGTAGGACACACCTCTCTATCCACTCTTCTGTTCCTGTAAATGGAATGGGACTAAACTTTGGACCTGCTGCAGAGGGGTGTGCTCCAAGTGTCTAACACACAGAGGAAATGCTATGCTTAGAAAACATGAAACAGCCACACTAGAAAACCCTATCTGCTCAGAAGTACGAAGGCAGGTACCAATGCAGCTCTGCAAGTCCAGCACTCCATTCTTCAAGCAGAACTCAAGGTATCTAAGTGATGTAAGGAAACATCCTGATAAAAATGCAGACTCTGAACACATTCTATACCCACAGACATCCTGCTATCATAACAGATCACAAACAGTAATTGCAGGCTAAAATGTATAAACAACGAAAAACTGGACAAAGTAGACAAAGCATATTAAAAGCTTCTGAGAACGCACACCAAATTAGCTCTTCATGTAGAATGCTAATTAAAATTACTGTAAACTATGAAAGGGTTCATTGCTCATATAATGAAATATTTTGAAATTTACTACATGGCAAACATTAAAGTGTATTTACATGACATGTTCGTTTGAGGAAAGCATAGAGAAAGCACATCCTTCTATTGAAACATGTCACAACATTTGGTCATGTTAGCACTACGATTCATCATCAGCTGCCTGACTAACATATGCTTAATTTCAAGGAAAGCCTTGACATTTTTTTGTGTGGCATTTAATTCTTGCCTTATTATCAACAGTGTGATTGTCTTAATGCTTACCTAGCCTCACATAGTATTATTCCTTCCCCAACAAGCATTCTAACTTCCCAATGCTTGAACAAAAATGGAATTTACGTACCTAACTCACTTTATTTCAAAAGAATATGCACTCATTATGCGAACACTTCCATTTAAATCATAGCGTTATGAAAAAAACCTGTTTGACAAAACCAGATGGAATTAAAAATAATTTGCGGTTACCAGTAGAATTTAATAGGGACATAAACAAAATTCCAGAAAGAAGTGACAAAGGCAACTAGAATGCTACAAAAAACATAGAAGCTTTTGTTCCTTTTCTGCAGGGTGTTACACTTTTTTTTTAATAACTGCTTTTTCACTTGAGATAGAAAATTGAAATACTTTGAATGTTTTCTATTTATATTGTAAATGAAACATTACTGACTCACGTCATCAAAAAAAATTCAATACCTTTTCTCACAACTGAGTTAGAGACTGAGTTTAAATACTCATTTTGCTGCTATAGCAAAATAAAAATAGGAGATATTTCACAATTCTACCAACAGGGTAACAGCCTTCTATTTCTTAAATACTATCCTTTATACGCCATAAGGAGAGAAACTATGTAAGACTGCCTTAAATTGTTATGCAGGTAAGTTCCTTGTTTCTGATGTGTGTTTGCAGCTCAGGAACAACCCTGAGTCACACTGCAACCTAGGTATTTTTGTGAGTTTCTAATGAATGTGCATGAACCTCACGAAGGTCACAAAGGACAAGTGCAAGGTCCTGCACCTGGGTCAGGGCAACCGCGAGCACAAGTACAGGATGGAAGGAGACTGGATTGAGAGTAACCCTGAAGAGAAGGACTTGGGAGTGCTGGCCGACAAGAAGGTCAACATGACCCCAGAACGTATGCTGGCAGGCTGCATCAAAAGGAGCGTGACTAGGTCAAGGGAGACGATTCTCCCTCTCTACCCCACTCTTGTGAGAGCTCACCTGGACTGCAGCTCTGAGACCCCCAATACAAGAGAGACATGGACCTGCCTGAGCAAGTCCAGAGGAGGGCCATGAATATGATCAGATGGCTGGAGCACCTCTCCCATGAAGACACGCTGAGAGAGTTGGGCTTGTTCAGCCCGGAAAGAAAGAAGGTTCCAGGGAGACCTTACAGTACCTAAAAGGTAGATATTCCATTCAGTAATTTCACGTGTATGTAATTCAGCCACTGGACAGAATCTGGCTATGTACTTGTTTTTAAAATTTCAGTGAAAATTAAAAACAGGTCAGGGTCACAGAGCACACATACTAGATCTGGAATATTGGTTACTATATCCTATCAGTCCTAAACTTGTTTTCATAATTTTGAAATGGAAGTATCATCACCTTGATTTGGTCCTATTTTACAGATGAACAGAGACCTCAGATTTCCACATATTTCATGCACTAGTAATACAGAAACAGTAAATTACTCCTATAACCAAACAACATAATTAGTAGAAAAGGGATAGACACGTGGTAATTTGAAATATGGAAAACTAGACTTTCAGGCAAATGCTATTAAGTCTGTGGAAGCAACCAGCTGTTGAAAAATCGTTTAAACTCAGAAAATAACCTTGAATCCAATCTGTCAGGTATGACATTTGCAAAAAAAAAAAAACCAAAAAAAAAGGCTGAAATTTTGTACCAATGAGACCCCTTAGTCACAATACACCTGTCATGGGTTGATCCTGGCTGGATACCAGATGCCCACCAGAGCCACTCTATCACTCACCACCCCAGTTGGACAGGGAAGAGGAAATAAACAAAAGGCTTGTGGGTTGAGATAAGGACAGGGAGAGATCACTCACCTGTTGCTGTCATGGGCAAAACAGACTCAGCTCGGGTAAATAAGTTTAATTTGTCCCAAATCAAATCAGGGTAGGATAATGAGAAATAAAAACAAATCTTAAAAACACCTTCTCCCCACTCCTCCATTCTTCCTGGGCTCAACTTCATTCCTGAATTTTCTCTACCTCCTCTCCACCAGCATCAACCATCAGTGGGTTGTGGTCAGCCCATCACACATTTCTGTCACTCCTTCTTCTTTAGGGGAGGACTCCTCACACTCTTCCCTGCTCCAGCATGGGGTCCCAGTGTGGGAGATAGCCCTCCATGTACTTCTCCAGTATATGCCCTTCCCACAAGCTGCAGTTCCTCTGCAGCAGCAGGTCCATCTTGGAACTGGTTGCATGAGCTCTGTTGGACACAGGGAATGCATTGACAATTTTACAGCGCTGCATAATATTATGACACCACCAGTAGTTTTTACGTATATACGTATCACACATATATACATATGTAACATACATATCACACATGCTACTTTTCCTTGCTGTTGGGTGAAAAAAGCTGAGTGGGGTAGTATGACAAAAACTGAGTTCCTTGAAGATGTCTCAGACTCAAAAAGATAGAGCTGAACACAGTGTAGAGGAATGAATACGTCAGATTTCTGATGAATAGTACACACATACACAAAAAGCCTTTAAAAAGAAAAAGGACAACTATCAGTTATAAAGTGTATTTGGCACAACACTTCTCAAAGCTATATGACATATGCAATCAAAAGTTAGATCAAGACCCAAATCCTCAGGTTTTCTTCTAGGCCCGTGTTAATGCATGCTAACTACACTCTAAAACAATTTAGTTTTTCCATTCGGATTTTCTTGCCCAGAGCAGACAATCATTCTCCCCTTTTGGTGTCACTCCTGTAACAAAACAGGAGGCAAAGCATATGAACTTGAAATTTCTGTAATTTACTGAAACAGGGAGGAGCCTCACGTCACCCTCATGATGCTGGGTCCTAAAGAAAGAAAACAATGTGTTTTGGTCTTTTTTCCATAATGCAAATGTAATTTTCCAATACTTCCACTAACATTCCTTATCCTGAGAACCCCAGGTGCTATGCAACAGTGCAAGAGCTACTCGATGTACCACTGCCTTGAAGTAACAGTCCTTTTCATTTACATTGGCAAACAAGAATGGTTTTTTGTGATGCAGTAAGTAATACATCAAGCCAAATGATTTTTTCCTAGGTTTTGCTGATCATGCTTAGAGCTGAAAATGTCAGCCTTCAGATTTCACATTATACGAAATGAATTCTACACCTTCTCCTAATGTAGTCCTCAGCATTTTCTCCAAAAAGAACAGAACCAATCAAGCCATGAAATCATATTGCCTCCTACAGTAGTTGCAGAAGACAGAAAATAACCAAACCCACAAACCAAAAATACAACAATAAAACTTCTAACAATCATGTAAACATACATCCTAATGCAGTCATTTCCTTCTGTCTTCCTTATGTGCTTCAAAAAATCCCCATGCAACTAATTTGCTCCTTATATAAGAAGTCCAGTGTTCTACTCACATCAAGAGCAGCAAGGATCACTACTGGCTTTCAAGTAGAAGACACCACTGTTCTCAATTTAGAAAAACAAATGACAGTAACCGTATTATTACTGTACTTACCGGTTCCCAGCCTTTCAAGTCCTCTTTATTGATCTAAACTTCACTTCAAACAAACATTTTCTCAGTTTGGCATTTTGCCAGGTCATCTGCAGGAATCCAGTCCTGAAAATATGAGTCTTAAAAATCTTTTAAGATTTGGAATTCTAAACAAAGACCTATGAAGAGGAAAAGAGGAAAAAAAAAAATACCCACAAGTATCTCCAAGTCAAAGCAATGCTTATCCTCTATTTGACTTTACTGTGTTTAGGTTAATGACTTGTAACATCATCTACACAGGAGAGCTATTTTAATTGCACTGCACTGCAGAATATATTAAACTGCTGCATTATACCTGCAAGTCATACTATAATAATATTAACTCATGCAATTTTTCTCACAATAAGCACTGTTTTCTTTCAATATTCTTATATACATATATGAGGATGATGCAGTCTGGATGGGTCAAAAAAATCAAACAGACTGAGAAGAAAAATGGCTGGCACTCTGACAAGGGGCCAGTAACAAATGAAGTACTGCAGGTATCTATCTCATCCTGTTCAGCTTCTTAATCAGTGACCTGGAGGTGACAGAGTACATCATCATCAACTTTGCAGATGACTAAATCGTGGGGGTCAGTTGATACACTCACAGACAGGGGATCTAAAAATTCTGTCTCCAGTTTTGAGCCCCCAGAAAAAGAAAAGAGATTGATAAAGTGAAGTATGCTCAGCAGAGGACCAGCAAACTGGTCAGGGGCTGGTGTACTAGCCCTGTAAGGAGGAGATAAGGGAATGAACTTGCTCAGCCTGGAGAAGAGAGCACCCCAAGTGGGCCACTGTGCCCTACAAGCTTGTCAAGAGGACTACAAGACTACTTATCAGGAAGACCTACAAGCTTATCAAGACTCAGCGAGGCTCTTCAGACTGCTGCATTGTGAGTAGACAAAAGACAATGGGCATAAGCTGAAAAAGGTTCAGACTTAATGTAAGGAGAAATTTTTTCGCAGTGAGGATAGGCAAGCAGTGGAAGAGGCTGCCAAAAGAGGTTATACAGTCTATCTTCGTAAGTTTTTAAGACCTAACTGGATAAAGCCCAGCAGAACCCGGCCTGACATCATAGCTGGCCTTGCTTTGAGTAGGAGGTTGGACTCCCTGGCTCCCTTCCAACTCTATGAACAAGGATGTGATCCCATGACCCATTTTCCAGATTAGTGAAGATATAGAGAAATAAATACTTTCCCCAACAAAATGTCCAACTCTTTTAGGTTTCTTACACATCAGCAGGCTTATGCTCAGAGTATGGAGTGTTTTGAGCAATTTCCACTAACTATAGAGAAAAGATTGGTCAAACAAGTGGCTGCTCCCCAGGTTCTCTGGCCTCAACTTCACACCCCCCCCCCGTACAAGTCAAAGCTGTCTGCAGAATTGCTGTTTACTTTCAACAGCTGGACAGTCTCTGAAATAGCGGCAAGTCTCAAGGCATCATTCTCTAAACATAAAAGGCAGATTCATCCTTTTAAGCCGGTATCTCAAAAGAAGAAAGATAAAGAAGTCAGTCCAAAAATTTGCATCTGTAGGGAATTCACTCAGAGAAGGCACAGCACCAAGAATGCTGATAAAATTTTCATGTAAATTTACTCTGAGTCTGAATAATACAAAGAAAGCATTCCCCTCTAACCTCTTCTTACCTCAGCTGGTGTTAGTTTTTAACCCATCATTAACCATGCAACCAAAAATACATATAAAACAGCTTCTAAAGTTCAGCAGAGTTTATGATATTTTGTCGTGCTATGGTGCCATTAAAAGCTTCACATGCAAAAAAAAGCTATGAACCCAAATTCTGGAAAAAGTGAATAATCCTTGACAAAAAAAAAAAAAAAAAAAGAAAAAAGGTAAAATTAAAATGAAAGTTGCATTATTAACATAAGTTCTCACTGGAGAATGCCAGAAAGTACTCCACTTACCCAAGGACAGAATCATACAAATTACAGATGTGAACAGAAAATGACCCAAGGTAGTACAAAGTCTTCCTTCCTGCTGCCAGAAAAAAAATCCTGTATCATGTATTGCCCAATGTTTTATCCTAGCTAGTTATAAGTAGTTTATCTGCTTTCTTAGTGTATTTCCTGTCGCTAAAGTTAGGATTCCAAATTCAGGAATCATGGCTCAAGCGCATCACAAAGTTTCAGAAGGTCACAATCACTCTGCTATGTCAAGTGAAAAAAAGTTTGATACAGAAAAGATGAGAATGATATGCTGGCATACAACTGTGCTTGTAAAAACTCACAGCATTTTCACAGTAAGTGATTTCTTAATTCTGGTAACACTGTATTGGTCCCGAACCAATTTTAATTTTCAAATAGACAAGATGATGTTAGGGGGTGTCTATAATGGAGGGTGGGCCAAAGAGAGCAACCCTGTTTTCAGGGTTCATTATCGAACATGAATATCGTGTTCTATAATTATACAGAGTAAAAATTACAATATTTATAAACTTCAGCACACCAGGAATACAGCGCACATGCTGACAAGCCATTTAGTGCAGCACTGCTACTGGAAAGTGTTATAATTAAGCAAAATTATTTTATGGGCCTCACCTCTCCTCTACAATGCTCTATTTTTGACTATTTTTCAGAAAAGACCAAATGTTATATGTCAACAAGATATAACAAATACCAGTATCATCCCATAGATCTTTCCAATCAAAAATCACTTACACAAATAGCTCTGGATAGTTTATCTTTGGCTATTTCTCTTTCTGCATTTAGTAGGAGTCTGGACTGAACTAAGCTGTATCCAGTATACTGGGAGAAATTTAACTCCCAGTTTTGGTTATGCAAAATACAACAATCAACCACAGTTGTGAAGTTTGGTGCCAGAAGTAAAGACCAATTTTACCAATTTTCTCCTGAGAGTTATATATGCAATGACAGTGAAAAAATCTCTAGAAACTCTTCCCATTTCCATCTATTAGAATTTAAATGCCAGGAAAGTATCACCTGACTCATGTTAAGCTGTTTCTCTATTACAAATGCTTTCCTTTCTAAAACACTGAATTTCCACATTTGTGCTGGAACCTAATATAAGGCTGCAACTTACAACTCCCTGAGGGAATCACGTCAATTGGCATTTTAAAAATTAATTCAGTGACCTCCAATAATACATGAGTTTCTTATGCACAATATTTGTCAGGAGGCAGCATGGGAAGTTCAGAATTCATTTAGAGGGCCCAAGCTTTATAAAAGCAAGCAAAAATATTCTTGAACTGAGTATCTAACGATATCTTGAGTATTTAACGATAGATGTCTGTAATATGAGAACAAGGAAAAACTGAATATATGAAAGGGATCTGAAGACAGCATGATTAGCATTTAAAACAGGAAATATAAAAGGAATAAAAATTCCTGGCAGTATATGCTCATCCAAGTACACCATTGACCTGGTGAGACATTCAGAGCTTGTGGAAATTTTGCAAATCTTGTGGAAACTATGGCATGGTAGGTCTCATATGTGCTTGCACAGCTCATTTCAAGTCACTACAGAGAAAATTTGCAACTGTAATCAGGTCTTTGGGGACAGAAGGCCTCATCTACAAAGGCTCAATATCTAATTATATCAGCACTCCCTCTTCCTCGCCTTAGATTTCAATGAAATGTCAGAGCAGCTACTTTACTGAATGACTTCTGTAAATGAACCGAGCACAGAGTTACCTGTTGTTTCTTGGGATTTGCTGTAGTAAGTACAAGTTATCATAGAAACAGCTTTTTTAAAATGATACCCACTGTTTCATGAAGAAGCAGGTTACACTGTGCACGTCAGTTTGGTTTATCAATAATAGTTAAAATGGGATGAGTTATCAAAATTAGGGTTTAGGTATAAATGTACATGAAAACTGAGCATGTTCAAAGCAAGCATGAGAACTCATACAATTATAATACATTCAAATCTTGGAATATTCTATATACTCAACATTTCCAGTAAAATCAAAACTTTCTAGTTGCATGAAGACAGTAGCAAAGTAGTCAGTACTGAAACCTTAAGGAAAAAGGTTTCAACATTTAACTTCAAAATCCTGCTTGTAAAGTTACTCTCATTTAAATGACACAGGCAAGAACCAATTTTTTTGTCATGAAAACATAACAGCTTACATGTGATCTATGTAAAATGAAGTACCTTTGGAAGCAACCTCCAAGAAGTTATCATTATTCCATGAAAATATAATACAGTACATATTGTCAACTTTCCTATTTTATCATAGGGCCTGAGGTAGCAAACAGTTCAAAAGGTGAAGAACAGTTTGTAGGCAATTGCCTTCTGTCCTTCATGGATAGTCCTCATTTCAAAACAGTACTAAAACTAGTTGAAACATGGACAAGAATTATTTTCAATTCATACACATTTATTAACTGTTCATACTTATCACCGGACAACACTTTCTTCCTCAAGGACCTAAGTACAAAGCTTTCCCACTCAATTACTATTCCCCACTTTTTTCCAGACTGCATGCATATTTTTAAATCAAGGAGACTTTGCCATCCCACACCCTTATCTCTCCATAACACCAATATTCATTTGGTCGAATACATAACATCTGACTGATAGTCTGAAAATCAGATTCACAGTTAACGTTAAAATATTTGAATACATTAGTTCAAATACAGCAAAACAGCTACTATAACAAGGAAATTAAAGAAAAAATCAAACACTGTAGTAGAGACACAAAAAAAAAAAAAAAAAAAAATAATGAAAAAAGCCCAAAAGGATTTATTTCCTGCCAAAGATGAGCTACTTTTTGGGTTGGGTTTTTGCTTTTTTCTTTATAGAATGACCAGGTTCTGGCCATACAGACAGTTGCATTCATGGAGAGTTGCATTCTACCAGCCATACCTACAGACCTACAGCTCCACCACAATTACTGTCACTTTCTCAAGAATCACACCAATATAGGCATCCTCAGAAATATGTACCAAGCCTTCTTGAGCAACCAGCTGGGAAAATTGGGATCACCCTATACCACAGACTCTCAAACAGGGGGCTTGAATTTTAATACTTGCTCTTTTAATCCTTACATACGTCATGGTGCTACACAACACCAAACACAAGACTACATGACCTTCATTACTAGACATATTCAAAATACATGGCTAAGTCTCTACACAACCTGATATAATATTAGCTCTGCTTTAAGCAGATGTTTGTATCACAAAGCTCCAAAGTTTAAAGTCCAGAACTTTATAGTTCGGTACTGAATTATGATTATCAGAAAAGTAAGGAGGCCAGACTCCTAAAATAAGAGGGAAAAACTGTAGTGTGGGAACTAAAGGCCACTAAGAACACAAAATTACTTAAACTAGTGTTATGTTGATGAATCATAGGAAGAAGATCAGGTAAGTATCTGACATCTATAAGGGAAAAGCTGGAATCTGACTGAAGGTAAAAAAAATATATACCAAATTTCACTGCTTTTTCATTTTTGCTGAACCTGTACCTACTGATAATTTAAGCAGTTTCCAGAGACACACTGAAAGCACAAGCTCTGGAGTGAAACTGCAATACTGAAGCCCCCAAAAGAGACACTTTTGAAAGATTGCAAATGAAACTGCAAAAAGTGAAATGATTCCTTGAAGAATCTTTTATTCATTTTAAACTAATAAGTTAGATTCATAATTAAGGCACTTGGCAGATTTCATTATAACAGCTCAGATACTAATTCAGTTCAGATATCCAAAGCTGCTGGGTAGAAAGCAAGGGGCAAGGAACTAACAAAAGATATGACTTCACGCTTGGAAGAAAGTGATACGTGATATGGCAAACTGCAAAAAAATCACTCAGGACAAGAAGATAATGCCCAAATGGAAAAAAGATAAAACAAACCCACTCCCATCCCCCACACACACCTAGCTATATTTAATTGGGCTACAGAAGAGAGGAAAAAAGATAAGAATACAAAGTAAAAACGTAGAACTCTCACAAAGGGAATACTGCTAGAAAATGCATACGAAAAGAAGCGCATGGGATGTAGAGACACACATAGTCTTTGCAAAACAATGCACAACTGAAGGTGACACAGCCAAGAACTGCCAACCCAGAATAAGGAGAAAAAAAAAATCACATCTAGCAAGCAAACAGCAGACACAGCACTACATATATGCTTAGAGGTGATGCAGGCAAGATCCAATCTAGAAACAGATACTTAGAAATAAAAGAAAGCCTTGTGAATTTAGAGCTGAATTTAGACAATCTCAAGCAAATGCTATTTCTGGAAAATGTTTTAAAAACATAACTAGTATAAAAGCACTGATACAGAAGACAACTCAAATTGAGAGATTAAAGAATTTACATTAAGTATTATATGAATCCTAACTCAGGTGACTAAAACAGAACTAAGAAAGCATTTGTTTGGGTTTTGGTTGTTCGTTTGGGGAGGTCTTGGGAAGTGGGAGTTTATTGTCATGATAAACAGAGATAATACAATGTTTTAATAGTCCTAAAACTTTAAGTCTTGTTTAGTAAATACCAGTGCAGAAAAAATATAAAAGTAAAAAATGTATTAATACATCAAGATTCTAGTGACCCTTTATTTTTAAAATAGGTTTTCTCAAAAGTAGCCTTATGCTACTACTTCCAGCTCCAGAAGAGAAGGGTAAATGGGGATTAAATGTGTGAAGATCAGTTGAAAGGTATGAGAAGTTCCAGAAAAAAATCTTTGTTTTTTTCAACAATGATCTGTTGAAATTGCAGCAATGATTTTCAACCAATTTCAGCAAAAAGTGTGGATTGGCTGGACAGGATCACCGGGAGGTGGATTTCCTAGATTACAAGATATAAAGGTTATTGTGGGGAAGATGAAAAACAGTAGATTGGTTTCAGAGTAAAATGTCCACAAATAAGGCAGGAGAGATAGAACAAATTCTCTGAACTTCTGATGGGCGTTTCAAGAAAACCTAGTTAGCGGACCCCACGTGAAAGTGAGAGAGTATCAAATTTGTTGATCTTGAGTAGGTTTAATTATGTACAATGAGCTTCTTGGGCTACAAGTTACACGCCAAAGGAAGTTTTGGGCATGCTACCAAACGTGGACACTCCTGAAGAAGCTTTACCGATAGAAATTAAATCCCTCCAAAAAATATATACCACCAGAATTCTGGACTTAAGCAGAATAAAATACCTTTATGTTAACGTGTGAACTCTAGTAGCAGTGCATAACCACTTAATATCATGCTCATTTCTAAAGGTATCTGGTTTTTAACCTTCATTGATTCTACCAATTCACATCAACAGCAGTATGATTGCACTTTCCACTCTTGCTTACCCTCTGCATTATACGGTAATGTATTATTATGTAGGGTTTATTTCAAGAAACAGGGATACTGCCAAATAAAAGGTAATACACAAAATTTAAGAACTCCCTGACAGTTCTGAAGACTAATTTGCATAAAAGTAGGAAAAGACCACCATCACATCTCACCAACTTGGATATTATTTTCCAACAGAGAGAATATATTTTTTTTTATTTGATTTGTTGATTTCCCATAGAAATGAAAACGTTACTGCATATGATCTTTGATTTTATGAACTTCTACACTTGCAATTGTTCCCCAGATGAAATGCATTTCTTCTAGGTTCATCAAACCTTTCAGTGTAAAAGTATGGAAGTTGAATCCTCCATCCTTCTCAAAGCTCAAATTCTTGGAGACATTTTAAATTTAAATGTTCACTTAACAGTAGTGGACATGTCAGTGTCATCTTATACAGGTGTCACATGATGAAAGAAATAATGGAGCTACATGTAATGGGTGGGCTTCCTTCAAAAGCTGTGCTTAGAAACATATTTAATCCACTGCATAATGGTGTCTGTCCTTCTTTATAAATCTTCCCATCAACCACTGACTGATGGACCAGAGACAACTCATCTGTCATACATAACAAATTATATGGTGTGGCAAAAATATGCTTTGGAAAAGCTTAAAATGTCAGCACAGCAGCAGGAAAGTATGAAGAGGACTCAGATGAGTATGTGTATGGTGCCCAGTTAGACTCGACAGCTTTGTGTTATTTGAATATCTAAAGTATTCAGCATATACTCCCAAATCTATGCAGTTTTAGCCTGGCTATCACCCAGACAGAAGTCTTTGATGATTTCTGTGAGGCACAAACCTCATCTTCTGAATTTCTGTAAAACACTACGTTCCCTACAGTAAACTGTAAAATACTATGCCATTCTTGAGAAGATAGATGTTTCTTATTATAACCTAAAGATACTAAGTATCTTCATAAAATTCATTATACTCACAAACATTTATTTCTGCTATCATCCTAAAAATCTGTTTAATAGAGTTCTGCTGCTACAGGTATCTTGAATAATTTTAAAAACTATCATGAAAGAGATTCTTCCCCAAGAACAGAAAATCCAAATCATGGCACATATTTTCTAGCACTTGCTAGGAAAATTATGGGCATTTAGCTTTAACCTAGTAGCTAAAACACTGCAAGATGGCAACTGGTTCCTTTGCTTCAGAGTAAATATACAATTTCAGCTATACATGAATACAGTAACAACCTAAATGAAAAAATCACATGAAAAAAACCGAGCTGGATGGGGTGTTTCTTTTAGACAGCAATACAGCTTTGACACAAAATCAGACTACAACTGGGAAATAATATTTACTGAAAAATGTTTCCTTTATCCTCAAGAAGGATACATATTATTTCATGTCAACTGAAAAAGTTAATAGTAAACGGTTAAAGGAAAAACGTGGCTTGAAATCTTCTAGGATAAATCTCTCTCTGATGAGGAATGATCTAAGTTCATTAAACTTTACACAGCACAGTCTTCACTGCAAAAACAACACAGAGAAAGAGGAGACAAAAAGAGAGAAAATGTCTGCACTGGGGAAAGAAGGAAGAAATAAAGGGAAAAGAAGGGGGGAAGGGAGATTGGGTTTGTTTTAATGTTTAACCATGACGTAATTCCAAATACAAATTATGTCGAAACAACACAGAGAAGTTTTCCTTATTCTGCCAGCAAAGGAAGCTTCTTTCCTCGTTTCCGTGTTACATAGGTATCATGAAAATGCTAGAACAGCAGCTGCTTTTCACAGGGTGGAAGTGAAATTAAGCAGACTTACTTAGCAGCTTAACTGTTGATTAGGAAAAAAAATTGCTTCAGTTTGTAAAAGATTTTACTCTGCATCTTAGTGAATCAGCCTCCTTCCAAATTTCATGAAGACCCTTGCTGGCACAGAGCTTATAAGTAATCACCACCTAATAATTTTTTTTTTTTTTCCTCTATAAAGTTTTTTTGTTAAGGTACCTAGAGCATGTGAGCACTAATTCATTCAATATTCACCTCAATACTTAATACAAGCTAAAAACAAGCTGGAAGTATATTCTGATAGCATGGCATATTGTCAGAATAGAGATGCATGTAGCCACAGCAGCCCAAGATATATTAGCAGAAACGTTTCTGTCAACCAAAAGTCAAATGCTAAAAAGATTATAGATTTTGCATTCATTCAGAGGGTATCTTTTGTATTATACCTATATGCAAATCTTTAATTCTAGAAAGTTTCTTTTTCTACATGCAATATTTACAACACATACCTGCTTCATATGGAAATTTCAGTTTCATTTGTTATACTTCAAACCAAAACGTTCTTATTTAGCAGGAGATCAATCCTCTCCCTTAATTCTATCATAGTATGAATGTTCTGCCTGGAAAGCAATACATCAACTATAAATTTATGGCTCAATATGGATACCAGCCCACAGCTAAAAATTTGCAGATCTATATAACCAATCACATTAAACAGTCCTCCTGGGTAACGTATAACCAGAAGGAAATCTCATAATTCAGCACACACTATGGGAAGAGCTATTACAACCACGTCTGTTCACCTTTTTTGGTCCAATCCATTTTCAAAAGAAGCTGTGCATATTGTCAACATAATGAATGAAATCAGAAGACACCTCATAAATTTTAAATGTCCTAAGGGATTTCTTCACCTTCACATGAAATCTAAATACCGTGTGTATAAACTGGTGTGTTGAGGTTTTTTTAATTCAATTATGCGTTTTGACAAATGTGTCCTTTTATTGGGTACATCAGCATTCTCTAAAATGCCTTAAAGTGAAAACGTTCAGCAATATTATAGCTGTGTTTTCTTAGATTAGTCCTGTTATATGTATAATCCCTACAAACTGCATTGGATTTTCATTGCAGTAGAAGCTCTTCCAGGATATCTTCCATCATGCCTCAGAGATTCTATTATTTATTTTAGTATGAAGAGCATTGTAAAAAGAAAATATTTTTTAAAAATGTACAATGAAATCTTTTAAGGAACAGGTTTTTATGGCATTCTACGAAAATAAACTCTAAATTCTAGTAACAGAGAAAGAACATCACCACATTGTAAATACAGGATAGAATACTGCATGTCTTCTGTTCTGTCAAGTCTAGTAACACAGAATATATTTTATTCTTTGTAAAGCAAATGTTCCTTAGAATAATCCTTTTATAGAAGGAAGCTTCACTGGGTTATTTTTGTAACTGAAATATAAAGCAACCAAATTAAGCATATCAGTGTTGGTTAGAGTTTGATATATTTAGTTTAAAAAACAAAATACACACACACAAAAAAAACTCAAGAACTTTGCTCCTACGGTAGAGTGGCCTTCAATATTGCTATGGCATTCTTTCCTTAGCAAAAGGAAAATATCGGACAGGTTGAGAATTTGTAAATTTAAACCAGAACCTGTAAAAATGAAATCTATTGTTTGATGCAGAGTACAGAACCAGATTTACTTAAGTTTAAAGACTGCTATTTTCTTCAATACACTTGGCTTCACTCCCTGAACCATTGCTGTTTCCACTATTTTTAACACACAGCAGAAAGGTAACACAATAGGATTTTGTAAATAAAAATTAAAACTTTTAGATACATTATGAATCATTAGCAAGAAAAATTAAAAAGAGCAGCACAGGAGTGGAGTTCTTTGAGTTTTCTGTTCTTCCATTTGGGAAGAAGTTGTTTGTTTTTTTTAGGATTAATAATAAACTTTCAAGTTTTGCTATAAAATTTGAAAACACTATAAGACAAACAAACAAACCTACAGAAAACGAATACATCTGGCTACAGGGATGTTTCTCACCATAACACAACAGTGAAGTTTAATTTTGAAAGTACATAAACCTTTCCTTATGTTGCATAGACTTCACAATGATGATCTTCCCAGATGCAAACTGGGAGTATAAAATACTGCAGAAATAACTAAATATCAAATAATTACACCTTCTCCTAAGAGCACCATCACTAAGTAATCATGGATATGAAGCGGAATTATCATGGCATTAATTTTCCTCTTCAAGAACTACTTCTTCAAAGACATCTTGACATCACTAAGACATAAATTTAATACTAGATACAAACCATGTAGCTTGGAGTGAACAACAATGGAAGACAGAATGTTAACGTCAGAACTCAATGTCTGGTGTATGGATACTTCATACAGTAGATAAAGTACAGAAACTGAATATCATCTTTGAGTATTTCTTATTTTGCTGTATTAGCTATGAAAATGAAGGCAAAATCTGAGCAAGAAATACATGATCTTCACATAACTGTCAATTTCTTATATTTGAGAAAAGTGAATCTAGAAAAATTCTTCAATTCTAACTGATGCTCTGAGGACTGTGCTCAGACTCCCACATACCCCAGTCTGGAGCCCACGCTTGCATATCCTGCCAAGATAGGCAACACTGGCACAATTTTCAGCTAAATCTAAAAATCCAGATTTGAAATTTAATACTCAGATGTATGGATTTGTGATATTCCATGTGTGAAGAACAATAAAAACAAACAAACAAACAAAAAAGATATTTTTTTTCAGTTTGTTGCCATGCAAAATTGTAGAAATTGTGGAGAGGGGTAATACTTAATAGTTTAGGAATCAGCTGTCCCTGAATTTGTTTAATTTTAAAAAATATTCTGGACAGATTCAGAGATTATATTCATGGGAAAAAAAGCATAGCCAACAGCTGTCAGTGCTGAGGAACTAAAAGTGGAATTGACCACAGATGGGGAAACCACATGAGACTTGCATCCTGCTTTAGCTAGTTTTGATAACATGCTGGAATAAATGTTTTCTTTGTCAAGAGATTTCCAATAAGTAGCCTTAGATTTCAATGCACTATAAATCTCCACATTCTACTTTCAGACTGTCCATCTTATTTGGTGAATTGCTGTGCTAGAAACTTGATTTATACATCTGTGGTTTAAAAGATCTCCCAGCTACCCTTCTACTACAGCCCTCACCAAAGGACTTAATTTCAGGATTAACTTTGGCTTTCAATAAGCTGGAGCTTGGCCAGCTTTCATATACTTGTTCCTAATTGAAGGTACTGTTCCTTTTATACCTTCTACGCTTAACAAGAATCAAAATTATTTGTGTTTTAGAACCATTATGAATTTTGACGTTAATTTTATAATCTCATTTTAGTGCAGAATAAAAGGAAACAGAATTTTTTTTCTGCATGATGAATGTTATTCATTTTTCAAATAAAATCTCTGTCAGGTATTTTTAAGATGCATACAATCTTAAAACCATTTCCCATCTTCAATGGAACACAAGCTCTTATGTAACATTGACATCTGCATAAATTTATCAGTAATTTCATAAAGATTTTTTCAACTTTCTTGCATCAACTGGTATTCAGTTTATCACTTCTTATGCTCACTTCATAGGGCTATACTGGATTTTCCAATAGCCTACCGTATTTGGATGTCCAAAAGATTTATCTTAAAAATCTCAGAGATTATTATTTTCTGTTATTTTCAGTACAGCTTATCAAATAGGAAAGAATTGTAATACAGTGCTTAGTAGATTTACAGCCAGGCTGGTTACTAACAGGGCCTGGTAGCCCAAGAAATAAAAGGAACAGGCTAAAACCAGGAAAGAAGAAACTGAAACCTGCTCTGACAGGCTCAAAGAAAATTGATTTTTGCAATAACCTCACTCACTTCTGAAACTGTTTCATATACCATATTGGATGTAGGTATCAATAAAGGAACTACAGGTCAGAAGTTCCCATTATAAATCAATAGTGTCAATGAAGCCTGGACTCTGATGTCCCACTTCTAATGTGTCTATTTGACAAGAGCTGAATCTTGATCTGTTGTACTAATACACCCAGTGTTAATGCAGTATACTATTAGCCAAAGACAAAGTTTGGGATTGTATAGTGGTCAGAACCCCCATACAAACACTGTATGCTGTTTCAAATTGCAAGAGCCTAAACAATAACTATTTAGTTAAATATGTATGTATTTAAATAAAAATATTCATTTGAATTCAACACCGTGAGAACTTCAGCATTCTCTTTTAAACCTTTGTCATTAATATTGCTTGAAAATCCTCTTAGATCAATGTGATGAGAATCTAATTAAATCAAGTTACTGAACTGTATCCATAAACAGTGGTTTTAATTCTGTCAACTTAGTATCACTAATGCCATCCATAAATTTTGTCATGTTTACAAAGAAACCATGAAAAAGTCACGGTTTCACTACATAATAAGTTATGCTCTCTTGTGTGACTTAATGGGCTCTGTTAGGATAGCAGCAGCCAGCCAATTTTAAATTTTCAGGCTTCATTTTGTCAGCATCTGTGATCTAAGAGGTCATTCATTAAATTATGGCATTTTTTTCTTCTTTGTGGTTTAACTGACACAGGAAGGAAGAGCAAAAAAAGAAAGTATTGATGTAAATACAAGTAAGAAAGATCCCCAATACTATTTCATTACCTGCAAGTGTAAGTGATTAACAGATGATTTATCACAACAGGATGAGAATTTGACTGCAACATTGCAGACCCTTATTGGTCTCCTACTCTAACCTCACAAAAGGAGCCTCCAAGATATATACAGTGAAGATATGTCACCCTGAAATTTAAGATACAACATGGAGAACATTTTTTCTGGATATAAGTAAATAGCATGTAAACTATCCTCAAAATTGTATTATGATTCAAATAATTTCATTACTATCTGTTCACCTAGTTTAGGGACAGCAGTGAAAAACTCATATAGAAATAGGTTTTAATCTAAATTAAAATCCATGGCTTTTATTTGGTCCATCATTTAAGATATTTTAAATGTCTATGGATAATTGCTAAAAATTAATTTCTGGAAGTGTTCATTTTTCTCCATTGACTAGAGAGAAATTCTAGTGAGTAGGCTTGATTTATGATAGGTAACTAGTAAAGCAATAGAGATAATTGGACTAAGTTTAATGCAGAAACCTCCCTTGAGGCAACAAAAAAATCTGTAGAATTTTTTGAATATTGATGCTCTTCTCCAAAATCAGAAATATATGTAAGAATAAAATAATAGCCTAGAGGCTTCATCCTTAAGGCTTCATTAGAGAATCTTCAAATGAAAAAAATGAAGTTAAAAGACTCTATGAAGAGAAAAAACATCGTTGCTTATTTCCCAAGCTTTAACAGATGAGCCAGTCTGTTGCAAGCACTGACAAAGGAAAGTATTATTGGAACCTGTTTATTTAAGGGAGTTACTGAAGTCTCCGATAATAAAATAAACAAAACCAAAACCAAATCAACAGTAAAATGAAAATGTCACAACTTCTTCTCTAGAATCACTACTAAAAAGAGATTCCACCAAAACACAGCTAGAATCAACACAAACAGAACAATCTCACAAAATGTCAATCAATATCTGTTTTTCAACATCATAGCAGTTCTCATCTTCCTGTTTTCTCTCTGATATTTCCATATGTATTTATTAGGAGTGGTTGAAAACGGTATGAGTGACATTGTAAGACTTACAGACTAAAATGGAGGGGGATTGAAAAGCAGTTCACTGTCAAGTAGCACACCATTTGTGGCTTGCGTAGGGACGTGGATACAGATGCAATCTAAGCACAAAAAAAAAATTAACTGGTGACAAACTTAAATATGCTTCTTTAGCATCCCTCTCTACAAATCTCATAATCACAATGGCTGCAACGCTATAAATTCTCTTCAACTTATTAGTATGCTCCTGAATATAACAATCCAAAGACAGACAGAAAACAACTTCAGAAAAAGATCTCATTTGCCTGTAAATACATAAGCGAGAATGACTATGTTTTCTTAAATAATAATTAAAAAAACCCTCATATATATTTCTTATTCATTATTAATCTGACTGAAAGCTTACCATTCTACAGCAGACCTTCAGCTGCCGCATGCACACGCTATGCAATCTAATAAACAGGGATTTTATTTTCAAACAACACTGTCATTCTAGGATATAAAAATTTTCTGTAGAATGTAGACCATAAACACATCTATAAATCAACAGATTAAAATAATGTAAATGCCATTTTTTTAATCTTTTATTTTTTAATAAACTGTAAAATAAATGCATTTAACATTTTCCTGTTTTGCTATTTTTTAAGTCTTTTGATTTCTGAACTGTTTTAAAATATATATTGGATTTGGACCCTAAGGAGAGAAAGTAGAGAGTAATCTTCTGGCCTGTAGGCTGGAAGAGCAAGACGGGGATTACAAACTCTCTTCTCACAGGCAATATGAACCTCATACTCTCTAAGGAATTATGACAACAGGGATTCCACAGCCTGGTTTCTCAGTAGAACCAACTATAGAGTTTCTTCCAAGTCACACAGGGAAAGGTGAAAATGACTGACTTTCATAAAGAGCACGCACATTTTAGAACTTCGGTGTGAGCAATATGCTGCAGTCATCCTGCTGCTGCATGCCAGTGTTTTAAAATGGGACTCTGTGTGCCCATAATTAGTATTTCCCAAATCGATTATGTAATCTGAAGTTAGCCTACAAATATTACATGCACATAATAAGCATTAAAATATTATCCAGACCTCTTATTTGCCAGCATGTATACCACAGATACTTTAATTATTATTATAATCTCGTCAGTTTACATCCACAAATAATTCAGTTCAGGAATTCCTAATATGGCTAATCTCTTGAAAAGTTAAAGATCATTTTGAATAACAGCTATTAATGCTAATCTACATTTGTATACCTATACTATTTCTAGCCTGAAGTAATGCTTTGTGCTAATAAGTCCAAATGTTCCGTACATGTTGTCTGAATATCAGGGGCTGACACATGTTTGCTAGCCCTGCTGCTACCATCCAGACAATGGACTTGTTGCTGAGAGGTAATACCTCATGAGCTTTAGCCAACAGTATACAGCTGCACACAGGAGCTGAAACAAGTTACACAGTCGAGCTAAATGTAGATGCTGGCAGAAATTTCTAGAATAGCCCAAGAGGGCTTTTGTAAATCAGGACATGAAGAGTCCCTTCAAATTTAAATTTCCCTTGGCGATTAACTGCTGCTGCATTAGCAAATCCTGTGAACTAAAAAACCCTGCTGAGTTGCCTTGCATATAGTTGTATCAGTGAAATTCTAAACACAACAGCCTGCAAACTCTAAGTATTTTCAAATGTGTCATTTCATTCACACACGGACTAGAGAAACATATTGTACCCATTCACTTACCACAGGTAAAAGCTGATTAAAATATACATTAAAAACAAACACATACACACACACAAAAACAACCTTTTAAGAGTTATAAAGGAGAAAAGTGGAAACTATTTAGAATTAGACAGCTGGAAAAATAGTATCAGATTTTAGAAGAATGGAGAGACACAGATCTAAGACCCAGACCCCAGTCTTCCAGTTTTGAGGTAACACAAAACAGAATAAACTATTACACTCTATAAAGACTCAGATAAACCTCGTCCCACCTTATGTATGCACATAGTCTGTAATCTCTTCAAGATCAGGGATGGCCACAGGATTGCAAATGAAAACTGACCAGAATAAAATAATTGCAAGGCCAACTACTCAAAACTCTCTCAAAGGTAATCACTGAGATAATGCCTCAAAAAGGAGAGACAAAAAGGGAAATAAAGAGAAGGAAATATTCTACATGAACATGCTCAGCATCTTCCCTTATTAAACCAAGAAGCATACAGACAAAGTTTCGAATATTAAGATTCACGTCTTTTCCCCAAAATTTGGGTTCAGACATTCAGAGGTCCTTCATTTTGCTAAATCAGGTTTAACTTAATATTAGCCTCCATATTTTTACAACATCATTTAATTATTCCAGTGAAGACTTATCCTAACATTGCAGCTTCCCATCACTGTCAGTTTTAAAACGTTTGGAATGAGGTGCTCCTTCTCTCAATCAAGTGGTAGTACTGCAGTTCTACTGTGCCTTCTGTCCACAGGAAACCATACGTTTTCATGTAGTAAGGGCAGCAAGATTTAAGGCAACTTATTTAAAGAAACCCAACATTCAATATTACAGTCCAGATAACTTGGTATAACATAAAGGTCAAATATCATCGTAGAAGGTGACAAGAGGTTCCTGAAAGATTATTGCTCTTACAGTTTCCTGGTTATACAAGGTATTTTAAATACGTTACAATAAACATACATCAACTATACCAACAGCCTTGTTCAATTCTCAAAGGTGTACCCTGCTGTTCCTATGAAGCAGCGGTTATGCTGACCTAGAACAACCTCTATTCTTCACAAGTTTCGCAAAGAAATCGCACAGCTCAGAGTGAGGAAAATGTATTTAACAACAAAGTCAGCATTTCATATGGAAGCTATTCCTATTTTATCAGAAATCTCAAACCATCTCATCATAAGCTGTTTAGAACAACGAAGCTAAGTCTCTAACTGTGTCTCGTGGATTCAGCTAAGCCATTTTCAATTAAGTACACAGAATATAATTTGTAATCAAGTTTTACCCTTTAATGTTAAACAGAAAAGCCTTTGAACTCAAGGAAAGTGCAAACTAATTCAAATTTGCTAGAGAAAAAAAAAAAACAAACAAAAAAAAAAAAACCAAACCCAACCTGTCACTGTCTGGCAGGTCTGTGAGGAACACACTGTGCATGATCAGGCATTTAAAAATCTTCCAACAGTATCGCTTTACTAAGGTCAAACTCAGCACCAGTTTAAAAATAGACTGTTCCGAGGGCAAAGGGGATCTTAGGCAGACACAAACATTATAGCAGGCCTTCTGGGTGTACACGATGCTATTATCTTTTGCTTACTGACAATATACTTCCCTTTATATGGCAAGACCACACTTCTCTCATTACAGTTGCCCTAGTTCTTGAAACATCAAAGTTACTGTTCTGACAATGCCATTAATTTGACCCTTAAAGCAAACATATAACAACACATAAGACAAAACTACCTATGCTAACTACCTCCTTTTTGCCTAAAGACATACACTATTAATTACCAAAACCCTAAACAGCATTATTCTAAGGATGATGGTTTTAAGTGAACTATAATTCTAATTTTTTTACTTCTACCTT
>JBCJKH010013857.1:0-15341 GCA_039877255.1 Loriculus beryllinus | reverse complement strand
CTGAAGCTGGCTCATGTTCATTTTCTCATCAACCAACACCCCCAAGTCCTTCTCTGCAGGGCTGCTCTGAATCTCTTCTCCGATTATTTCCAACGATCTGTACTGTGGAATCTGCTGTAATGGCATAGCCCCTCCTTCATATTGTGGTTGTCTGGGTCTATGAAAAGCACTGGCTTCTATGTTTATCTCTTAGCGGCTCTTTTTGACATCACTTTTTTTCAATTTTAGAGCAGTTAAAAAACTGAAAGTAGGTTATCAGAAGACAGTTCTGAAGAACTGGCACAATCTTATTTAGATGATGGAAATGCAGAGCTCTCACCTTGTCACTCCTGAAAGTGATTGTGCACCTCTCCATAATTAACAAATAAACTCCACCCTATCTTCTTTACTGTGAGGCTGTGAGGATGGTGAGGCACTGGATTAGTTTGCCCAGAGAAGCAGTGGTTTCTCCATCCCTGGCAGTGTCCAAGGCCAGGTTGGACAGAGCCTTGGGTAACACAGCCTGGTGTGAGGCAGCACTGCCCATGGGATCTTAAGGTCCTTTCCAAACCTAACCATTCTATGACTGTCTTTGATAGCATCCTTTTAAAGAGACTCTAAACATGCAAACCCAGTAATGCCAAACTACAGCCCAGCTGCTTTCTTATAAAGCCATTTAAGTATGTGTATCTTAAACATTTTCCATAGATTCAGTTGATAAAATTTGGAGAGGGAGACGATTCTCTCTGTGAGGTTTCTCATCAAACAATGTTAATGCTGACATAACTAGGACATTTTCAGGAACTCATTATCTTCATGCAGTCATTTCTTGGAAAGCACATCAAAACCCAAAGCAGGTATTTTCATGCACAATATGGCAAGTGTAACCTCAGAAACTTCTTACCCTGATTACCTCAGTTTTGTACCAGAAAGTCTAAGATAGATCCGAATTAAAAAGAGGTATTTCCAGGCAATCTGGCTGTAACATTCACATATTCACTGTTTTGCATCAGTTTTTGCTTGTATGACCAAGACAAGTCCCAAGGTTATTCTTAAATTCTCCACTAACACACCACACTGCTCTGAATTTTCTTACACACACAGCTTTTCAAAAAAATGCAAAAACCCATTTGGCTCTTACATACTATAGAACATCCATACTGCATTTTTGCAGTAGTTTAATTTAAGAATGAAATAATAATATACTTTAAGAAATTTAGTTTTCTAAGGTTGCCTTTTTATTGTTTCCTGAGGTGAGATTTGCTCTTCCAGTTTCTGTTGGTCGCTGCTTTTTATTTTTTGCCTTTTTTTAACTTTTGAGTAAGATAGTAACAATAGTATCAATGCAGCAAAGTCATCTTCCAAACTGTCTTTGTTAATACCTCCTACTCTCTTACACAGATACCTTTTTCTACCTCTAGTTCCAGAAAAAAATTGAAACTGCCAGGAAGATAAAGCTAAACCTACACTCTTCTGTGTGCACCACAGAAGTACGATGAGCAGCAATTTCTTACCAGTGTATACATACTATCTGAAATCTCTCACACAGGTTCAGTTATGCCTTGAAGTATGTAGGTTCAGTTATGCCCTTTTCTTGCTGCATTTTATTTCATTTGGGAGACATATACAGCACTAGAAGCAGTATTAACCAATATAAATGAATATACCTTACAAGCTCTTTGCTGGCATCAAATCCTTCTTGGACCATTATTTTCATGCTTTATGCAAGACGGAAAAGTTTTCAAAAATAGATAATAACACAAGTACCACCTAGAGTAAAGAACTGTTTATCGGGCAGGGGGAAATGCATGTCTTAGCAATGGAGTTCTGCTCTTTTCCCCTCTTGTAGCTGTGAAAGAGATTCAAGCATGTTTCCTGGAAAGAGGAAGGAGACAATATCTGAAAGAAAAGAAACACTATTTGAATATCTCACTGAAGGGGGAAGGCATTCCAAACCAGACAAAAAACAATATAAAGGAAAACAGGGGAGATTCTATAGTTACAGATGTTCAAATGGGTATTTGGGATTGGCATAAACTCAATTCTAAAAGAAATAAAGGTAGTGGAGATAAATTTCTTGGATGAAAACAAACAAAGGAAGCTTTTTCCTAAACACTTGCAAGGTGTGCATACATGAAGTGCTACTGGTTGCATTCAAAAATTAGATTATTCTTAAAAAAAATAATTAAAAAGAAGAGCATTTAATTCCAAACAAAACTTCTTTAACAGATGGATAGGGGAATGGCAGAATAATACAATCCCGTCTGCTGTCTGAGTCCCCGCTGAGAGCTACATTCAAGCTGATAATACAATTCTATTTGGGGCTAAAATCGTGCTGTACTGGCAGTTTAGATCCTCAGGGTTTTTTTGGGGGGCTGGGGAGGTTGGGAGACAGATTGAGGTTTTTTGCTTTCACTTTATTATTATGAAATATTTCCAAGATGTCAGCTAAAAATGTTGATTCTGTTGCCTTTTATTTCAAAGTCACTTGTATTAAAATTGAAAGCATCTTTTGAAATCCAGTTCAGGAAAAGATCTGAGCAACAGTTTAAGTCCATGCATTTCCAGGATAAGTATGATGGGTAAAATAACCAGTTAACATTGACTTCAATGGAGTATGCATTCTTTAAACAGAGTATAGGCATAGATACTGTCTGAAAGGACTGAATCATTGAGTTGCAGTCACAGCTGCTGGTTTGCTCTTTTTTAAAACACACATGGCAGATATGTCTATTAAATAAAAAACAAAACAAAAACAACAAAAAATGAAAAAAAAAAAAACCCAACAAAACAAAACCAAAAACAAAACTCTGAACCAACCAAAAAAAAACTCTCCACCAAAACAACTGATATAAAAAGCCAAAGTGGTTGATTTCTGACTGGTAGAAAAGGAGGTTGTATGGTTTACTGGACATGGAACTGATGTAAATTATATAGTCAAGAGTTGTCCAAACTCAATTTAAACTAATACAATGCTTCTATAAATATCTTAATACAAAGAGGAAGGAGGAAAGAAAACTTTATGTTGATATTAAAATAGAAACAAGAAAGGTAGACTAAGATACCTTGAAGAGAGTTGCACCAAGGTGCAAAGGCACTTACTGCTTATTTTTAATATATGGATTCAGACCAGCTACATGACTACTGCAAGATCAGCATCAATTGCAGTTCTAGTTGCAAGCTTATACTCATTGGCAGAAGTTGGGGTTTTTAATGGACGGGACTTGTAAGCTTCATTCTAAAGTTAGAAACACCACCACATAAAAAAATGAATGAGGTCTTTACTGTGCCACCAACAGCACTGTAACTGGTTCATGTAATTGGTTGACTTACACAGATATGAAAACATGAACACAATTTTCAGTTGATTGTCCAGAACTTCTTTCACTGTAGTTGAAATATTTCAAGGAAACAACATATTTTTTTACAAAGTGTCGATTACATGGAAGCTGTTGCTTGCCCAGGAATAGCACACCCAGATAAAGATAGGCATCAACTGTTAGCTTGTCTCAGTTTAGCCTATATCACTTTTGTTTAATTTCAGTAAAACTCTATGTCCAAGGGTTTATATGTTAATACAGGTTCAATCTGTAACGATAATAATCAATATTTAAAATCACTTTAAACTGAAATGTGAAATCTTATCACTGACCAGCACACTGAGAAGTCTTCTGATACTTTCACAGCTGCGTGGAAATTTTATTCCTGGTAATGAACCTGGCAGAACTGTCCAGGCAGCTCAGCTTCTGAAACAATCAGATTTTTTGACTAACTTTTTATAGTCAGGATCTAGTTCAGACTGGTGAAGAAGAACAGCAAAAAGCCTGTACCTGACTTTCGGGCCAAATGTTCTTCTCCCCACTGCAATGAATTCAGGAATTTAAAAGCCTGGCATTTCACCACAGTAATTCTGCCCGCCTTTTGTGTGGGGTCCCATATTTCTTGTTCTCTTTGAGGTTTTTTCACTACCGTAAATCTATCTTTTTAATAATCTATATTTGGAACTGTTTTAATGTACATCTTTTTTCAAGGTATAGAGAATTTATTATCAAATCCATAGATTTTTAAAGCCAGAAGAGGTTAATAATCTCATATGACATAGCCTCCTGTAACTGGACAGCCCACAGAATTTTGCCCAGTTATTCTCCTATTTAGTCCAGCTAAATCATATAGTTGAAGAAATCTAATCTCAATTTAAATCCCAAATGACTGGGAAAAGTTGCAACAATTAACCTTAAAATTTTGTAACCTATTTCTACTTCAAACTTTGGTGACTTCCCCATCAAGCCCTTTCATCTTATTAGATCTCAGCCTGCTCAATATGAAATAGCTTAATCAGTGTGCAACCATCGTCATCCTCACATTTTCAAACCCCAAGGACTGTCCCAAAACAAAGACTATATTTAACTTGGCTCATTTAGAGGAATGAGAGCAATCTGCAGCTTCTTTTCCAAATAGTTCCCAGAACTTCTTCAGTGCACAAGAATGTTTTTCCATTAGTGCCTACAGCGGTTGACCCTGGCTGGACAACAAGTGCCTATCAAAGTCACTCTACTGCTTTCCTTTCTCAGGTAGAAAGAAACAAAATAAAACAAAAGGCTCTTGGGCTGAACTAAGGATAGGGAGAGATCATTCAATTACCAACATGGACAAAATAGACTTGAATTGGCGAAATGTGTCTAATTTATTAACAATTAACTGAGAGCAGGATAATGAGAAATAAACAAGGATTTTAAAAACATCTTCCCCCTCCCACCTCTCCCTTCTTTACAGGCTTAAATTTACAGCAAGAGGGCATGCATGTTATCAAGGGGAAGTGATATACTTTAATATTCAATTCCTAAAGGATAATAAGCTCAAAAGTATTGCACAGATATTTATGGTTTGCAGAGCATGCAGCGTGAATCCAGCTTATATTTTAGGAACAATATGTTAAACTGTGATGGCAAAAATAGAGATTGCTCTTACCTTTTTTTTAAGATGTAAGTATGAGATGGTGGTACTTCTGACACAGTTCTTAAAACATAACTGTACTAGTCTCTAAGGTGGCACCATCTGTTTAGTACTAAACAAGAACAAATTTCTTCTTTTGTGTGAATTTTTGAGAGTCTAAGGCTTGAAAAGGTAAATTTCTTCTTAACTGTGTCAAAGTGCTCAGCCTTATATTAACAAACAGTTTCCTGCTCTATTTGAGACATGCTCACAAAGGATAAAGATAAAAGTCACTATAGGCATGTGCTCAATTCAGCTGTGGAAATGACTAATGTGAAATTATGAGAAATGTGTATCATTCTTTCAACAGGCCTTTCAATCTGAAGCTCCTCCTGAAACAAAAATTACTTATTTTAGTGTTTACAGATAATGATCTGAGCAAGAAAAGCAAGTATTAGGAATGTTACAGGCTCTATGTATAAACAAGTGTCCAAGTACCTAGATGAAGTACTGGGAGAATTAAAAATATACGCACAGGAGATCTATAGTTTACAAAACACCAGTGCTGCTTGGCAAACCATATGCTTTACCTACAAGCATATAGTTAGAATAAATCCTTAATTTGCCCTTTTGCTGTTAGTAAAGCTTCTCTCACTGCCATGTACTCCAAAACACACAGCTAAAGAGTTGAACTAAACACAGTCTTGATGCTGAAGTCCATCTTCCAGTTCCCATAAAACAAGAAACAAATAATCATTATGGGTTCTGATGCTGATGTCTTACTTTTTCTTACTATAGTAATAAAACAATTGCTGCCATTTGCAAAAACTAATTCACACAAGAAACTGGATTTTTAAGGTGGAATATTGGCTCTACTCCCCCTCCCATCCCCCTTCACTTGACAGTCTTAAAACCTCCTGCAAATTTTCTTATTTTAGTCCAGATTCATTGTTATCATATATATCCCAACAAGGAGAAGCAATGAATACAATGAGTTAGAGAAGTAGTACTTCACCCACAGGGTAAAACTGGAGGAAATGAACGAGTGAACAAATGAACAGGAGTTGAAAGAACAATTTGATTCCTAATATGTTGTTTCCTTGAAATGAGCTTAAATCCAGGAAAAGGACATTTATGTTAACCCGCAGTATCACTTAGCACCATAGACCATTAATTCCAACTGGAAATGGTTAATAAAATAGTCAATTAGCAAAATTGATAAATACCACGGCTGATTGAAATATTATAAATGTTTCCAGTCTGAGTGGTATTACCACTTTAAGGTTTCACAATAAAGGCAACTTAAGAATTCAAGTTCCTCTACTTTCAACCTTTTTTGGTAATTCCTTTTAAACAATTTCTGTATTACTTATTTCTCCATATAATTCTACCTCCATTTAAATATTTTAGTCTTTTTATTATCTTTCATATCCTTATTCAGAAAAAAGGACTACTGTGTTTCCTCACTACCTTTGGGCAGCCATTCATCTGAAAGTTACCCGTCAACTTCAGGAACACAATACACCATCAGCGTGTTTCTGACTGGCAGTGCTTACTGCTGAGATGACAAACCAAAGAGCGATATAAGCACTAACATGTCAGCAAATCATTTCAGTTTGATGAAAAGTCCTTGCCAGGTTCACTTCTGGGTTTCTGTCAGTGTAAGCAGGAAAAGCAGAAGCCGTGGAAGCCCCTCCAGAGGGAAAGACTGGGAAAAGGAAAGGGCAAGGACCCATTTCTGCAGAGGAGATGACTCACATTCCTGGGGGGGTCACATGACATGATAAAGCCTTTTAGAAAGAGAACTGGTCAAGTTGTCTCTATCTTCATTAGACATGGAAAATATGGTTGCAATGAAAAGTAAACTCAGCCTAACAATTCCCTGAAAGAGCTTGGAGAGGGGGAAGAAAACCATGCAGGAATGACTGGGAAAGAGTAAAGCATTTCAATATTTTTTTTTTTTTTTATCATGTTTATAGAAAAATTATTCAATTCCAACATAAAGAAAAAAAAAAAAGATATTTGTCAATATTTCCAAAATCAGGGGTTTGGGTTTTCTTTGTGATCATTCTACTCTAGATCTATATGAAAGTTTAAAACATTCCAAATTCCCCAAAGCAGTGATTTCTCCCACCACTGCCTGCTGAATAGCAATAATTCTGATACTCTATTTCTGTTTCACCAGGAATTATTTTTTTTTCCCCTTCCTCTCTTCTTCTCTTTTTCTTACCCTGCAAGAGGTTAGAAGCCTACTAACACAGAGGATAAAATCTTGGTCCCCGGTCAATAGAAAAATTCCCACTAACTTCACTAAGAATGGGATATCATCCAGAATGCTCATATTCTTTGTACTATATTCACAATAAGTTATGGTTGGTGTTCACCTGTCATTTTGAATTTTACTGCTTGTCATTTCCTTTCAGTTCAGAATTTTTTTCACCATCTGATTCTTGAGCAATGGGTTTCAGATATGGCGAGAGGGGTGAAAAACAGGGATTTTGTATCACTCTATGATGGCCCCTGCCAAGTGATAATGGATTGACATTGACAAATCCCTAAGAGCTAGACATGACAGCTAACGGATGCTGTGAGATCAGTCTCAGAGCACAGTTTAAGGTTAAGAGGGCAAAACCAGTGTGAATATTCCACACTTGTCTGATTTTGAGTCTTCGAAACTAAATATGTGGAGGGAGAGAGAAAGCAGGCCAGCAGAAGCAAAGGGATAGCAGTTGCAGAAGAGACAGTATAGTGAAATCTTTACATCGAACCCGACACATCAGTCATTGCAGAATTCTTCACAGGCTACAGGTAGTGATGATTTATAGGTGGTAAGCTTCAATTTGGGAGGCGATAAGCACATTCTTTGATCTAGACTTCTACAGATTTGTTTCCTATGTACTCAGTAAGTAATAAGTGATTTGCTATTGATTTGTCCACAGGCAGAAGAAAAGTGGATTGGTGCTGTAACCCCAATGTGAATGGGAACTTCAGGAGCGTTGCTTCAGAAGGGAAATGCACACTGACAGAAAAATTTACAGATACTTTTAACGTGTCAGGTTTCTAGCTCTCAAAAATACTCCAGCTAAAGCTTTAATATTATCAAATTCTAGACAATTGGATTTATTTTAAATCATAGTATTTGATCTCAGCTAGCAACAGAAACATATGATAAAAGAAAATGTCTTAACAATTATGACCTGAAATCCCATCCACAGATTCCCAATATACAGTAAGTAAACATTGTCTAAAAAGGCTTAAAAGGTTGTCAAGAATAAGGGAAAAGTCCAATGTATAATAACTGCTTTTTCAGCACGTAACAACTTAATTATTTAATCCCATCATAAAGGTTTGCATCATAAAGCTTAATGCTTTTTTGTTCTAGGCAATTTTTGTTCTAGAATATTTTTCCTTGAATTCTGTTCCTGAATTATAATTTTATGTGCCTACATACAGAATAATATGTGGGGGAAAAAAAAGAAGCAGATGCGAAAAATGTCTTTACTGCTTCAAGAATGTCTGTCAGCATTCAGATTTACTTGTGTGAAGCCATATCTGAGTAGTATCTATCAGACTATGTCATGACCACATCTAGCTATAATCATATTCTTTTAATTACAAAATACATCAATACATTGGTTGAGTGACTCTCAAAGGGTTGCTTATTATTTTCTGTGAAATAAAATTTCTCTAATAGACATTACTTGTGAACAGATATAAAAAAAAATGGGAGTTATGTAAAAATTGATAGTACATTGCAACAATTCTTAATGTTATTTGATTAGGTTTAATAAGGGCTGAATACAATTGGCAAAGGGGATAGCTTAGACTCAACATAACTGATAGTAAAATGCCAGTCACGTTCCAATAGCAATTTGTCCCAATATGAAAGCAACATGTGTAAGAATTCCTACCTTTGAATAAAACAAAGGAAAAAAAAAGTTTAAATCAATATTTTTGACATTATGGGGTGTTTGGCATACTTTTTAGACTTACTTTTTTTCTGTATTGTCATATTACTTCATGAAACCAAAGTCAGCTAAACTCTGTTTCAAGCTCAGTTTACTAATAATTTTCCCTCTCAAGGACAGCTTTCTTAAAAGTAACTAGACTTTAAGAAGCCAGTTTCTTCACCAACCAATCTTTCATATAACAGTTTGAAACAACAGCAGCAGTAGTATGCCATGCTCGATAAAATATTTTGATACCCAAATATCAGGCCTACTCTATTTTGACTAAGAGTACTTTCAATCAGCTAAGAAAGAAGCATTAAAGGATAAGAATGAGAGTTTAGAATGTTTCCTTCTACGTCTGTGCATTACCAAATAATCAGTTGTTCTCTCTTCTAAAAATATGGAGCAAAACACAATAGAACTACAATAAACAACTTATTTATATTTTCTAATTAATACAAAAACATATGGAAGTTAAACCCAGCCACTTGGAAGGACCAATGTAACTCATGTTTTGTGCAATAAAGGACTCAATCTGCTTCAGGGATCAAATGTACTACAAGTATGAGACATGATTTTTGTTTCTGGTCTGTAATCACCCATTTAAGTGATTAAGTACAACACCACTGAAGTGTGTGTATGCCTACACTACCAATTTAATTGCAGACTGATTTTCATATATAAACAACAGGGAGCTGGAAAATCTATGTGTGAGGGTTTTTTCTGCTAGACTGCATAACTGAGATGGTCATAGTAATAGGATATATCACGTATGTAATATGTAGATATGACAATAAAATCAGACAAATTCTCAGGGTGAATAAAAGAAAGCTTTTCTATCCTTTTTTGAAGCTATGTAATTTTATGTTAGCTCGATAAGAACCATAGTTTATAAAGACTATACAGTAAGTCAAGGTTCACGGTAAATCAAAAGATCACTTACACAAACATGTATTTCTCTGTTTGTTAAACCAGGTTATTTTATTTTGTTTAAACTAAAATCTTAGGCCATATGAAATGGAGAAATTTAGAAGAAAAACTGGTGAAAATCTGAAACAAATTGAGACATCCATTTCATGAGTACATGGGGAAAAAAGTGAAAATCACTTTTAACATATCTTAACTCTTAAAGTCCTTTTCAAGGCCAAACTGAAAGTTAAAAGGAGACATTACAAAAGGTCCTAAAAAGGCATCACTAAGGAGTAGACCTAGATAAAAGACAGTTAATTATGCTCACAGATATTTATTACCTCAAAGTGTCTAAATAAAATGTAGCTTTTAAACTATTATCCAAGCAAACCCAACGATTTTAACTGGTCCTTTTTACTCTGTATTGATATTCTGTAGAGAAAAAAACATACATAAGCACAATTTCTTAAAAACACCCAATAACAGCAAGCATAATTCCTAAATGTAAAGAACATCCTGAAAACTAATAATAAATATTCTTTCTCCACCATTTTGAGTTTCTTAAGAACACAGACTGAAAACTGTGCTTGCCATAAAACACACTGAATATGAATAAACCCCACATTCCCAGTTTTTAAATGAGGATATGTGGTGGCAGATATATAAGCAAATGCACAGTTAAAATGAAAATGCATGGAAAATAATTTCCTCCAGAGCACATATCTAATTTTGAAATAATAATCACGGTTTGAATTTACATATGGCACATGAGAGAATTAAAAATTAAGACCATTCTTTAGCAAAACAAGAACGTACATTCTTGAAACAACTGAAAAATGCATGTTTACATTTAGCATTTTACTTTGCTATTTTCCTTAAAAGAAAATCTATATAAATTTATATTGTTTGTTCTTTGCTTTTCTCTGATAGTTAGAAAACAGCTGTTCTACTGCATTGGACTTTGACTGGCTAGATTGCAAGGCTCAATAATCTGTCTCGGCTCAGGGTTAAGTGATGGAATTCATTTAAATGCCCCAGAAGTAATCATCCACAAAGAGTACATTATTTCTTTTTTATGAATTTTCAAACCTAATACTGATGGGTGGCATGCAATTAAACCTGATCAATATGTAATTTAGGTGGGCTGACATGTTTTCAAATTCTCAGAATATAGATTCTTTCAATATTGCAAGAGCTTAGTGAAATACACAGCCCTTATGAAAAAGCCAAAGCAGTTTAGTACAGTAAAACAACAAAAATTTGCCTACTCCAAAGACAAATAGGGGAGATATTAAACCGACAGATACTAACTTTTCAAAGAATTAATTATCTTAGTAGTACTGGAGACCCTACTTAGCAGAATCAGAATAGCTATTTTGATAGAAATTAACATACAGATATAAAGTCTTATGCTCTGTACTATATAAAGCTGTTGCATATACAGCTTTTATAACAGTGTTGAGCATAGCTCTGAAAGGATTGAATTGTCACACCAGTCATTGCATCACAAATATTTTTTCTGAAAGATTGCATTGACATAAAATTAAAGAAAAAATTGTTTTCTAAAAATGTGAATTATCATAATGACCCTTTGTGTTAAGCTAATAAACAAGGAGACGCACACTGCCTTGTGACCCTACAGGTCATCAGTGACAGTCTCTAGTATTACTAATTACCTTGTTGTCATTTACACAATAAGAATTACACTTGAGTTCTTATAATGTTACATGGACCAACTTTAACATTTCTGCCTGAGGTTCTAGCCTGCTTTTCTTGTTTATGTAGACAGCATCCACATTCTTGTCCAGTAAAAACATAATCATACATTGTTCTCTAAGAAAGCATATTTTACAAAGCAAGGAATTCTTTAATCTTCAGATATTTACAGTACTGATATTATAAAAGCTTATTTATAATTTTGAAATTGGTTTTACATAATGGAGAAAGACTAAACTTTTGTTTTCTCCAGTTGTGATGCTTTACTATCACACATAAACACCATATATCAGCTATTTCTGATTATCTTTTTCAGTATCTCTTGGGATTGTATTTTACTTTACAGCATTACACAACTTCTGTAAATGCTGAAGATGTATGAATATTCCATAACTATGAAGCACAAATGTCAGCATCACCTAGGATAAATTTTCAGGTTGCCAAAGACTCTGCCAAAACCTGGTTTCTGTTTTAAAAGTTTCTGAAATCTTCTTCTTTTGCATTTATGCTGTATGAAAATATATCAATAATTCTCCTGTGAAGTTTTAATTAGAAATGGCCATAAATAGTGGCAGCATTTTGGAATCTTTTTCTCATGGAATTGGAACAGACTGGGAGAATGTAGGTTCACGATTAGCTTTTTTTCACAGCTATATAGGTGTAACTCTGCTATAGGTCTCTTTCTTCAGAAAGTAATTGTATGTAGATCCAAACAGGTGCACACAGATATCTGCTCCACATTCATGCCCAGAGACCATGATATTCATCCACAAAGTCCAGGTTAATTCTGCAGAAAATGACAGTAGCCTTGAAATGTGCTAAGCAAGGAAAGAAACCTGCATGCTGTCTTCAAGTCCCGGTATACCTCACAATGATGAGAAATGTTCCTTTTCATAGCCAAGTGAACACAACACAGGTAGCTAAGTGTAACCCAAGTGCCTGTACACACAGAACTCAATTGTAGGGGGTCTGTGAACGCAGAGGTGCAAAGATATATGTGTAGCCATAAACAGGAAAAAATTAGATAGAGCTCTTGCTCTGGAGTTCAGCTGGCACCTTTTCCCACCACTGAAGGTGCAACCAGTCCATTTTCTAAATGACGTACCCAGCCCCTGCACTAGGTAGACTACTGAAGGTTTTAAATTAGCAAAAAGAACATTTATCCCTCACAAAAGCCCAATAAAAGTCATGATTATTTTAGGTCAGCTGAATAGAAGGCTGGTTTTTCTACAGAAAAGGAATCTCTATCAGTAACCAATGATGAGGAAATTCAGATAATTAAGCAACAGCTTCCCACTACAAAAATAAATTAAAGCTCCTGCCTGTTCTACTGCATAACTTCGTTAAATACTGAATAGATAGCATTAGTATGCCCAACTTTTTCTATATTCTGGATTTCAGTGCGTGTCAAACTCAAGAAACCCACAATAATAACAATATTAAACATATTAACATATGTTACTAACAATAATATAATAATACTAACAATATTAAAAATATTTTGTGAAAATATATTATAGTAGAGTAACTTTAAAATTGCACCTCCTAGGTGCCAAATATGCAACTAAGAAAAGGTAGCAGTTACAACATAAATTGAAAATAGAAATATATTCATTTCCAGTAGGGAAAAGCATTCTAGAATCAAGCAGGTTTATAAAAAATGCATTAAGGGTTTTCAACATCATGCTAAAAGCTGTAGGCTTAAACACAAAACACTCATTAAAAATTTCTGCATAAAGCAATAGGCTACTATTGTAGCCATAGAAAAGTATTTCATTTGTAAATTAATAAGCCATTATAATAGCTACAGCTGATTGTATTTATACATAGGCTCTATTCACTGTTTACTGTTAAATTCTAGAAAATCTTCCACAAGGATTTATTTGTCCTCTTAACAAATACGTATACGGTATTGTTGCAACACATGACAGGGGCGCTATACCAAGCTCCATAAAGGCACCACACACTTTCATCTTCTGCCAAAATCCATGGGAGCTGGCTGATGGGAGGTGTTACACAGAGCCTAGTAGGATCCGGCTCACCGCTGCCTTTAATAAAATGCTAAGCAAGTACCTTCAACGTGTCATTTCAAAACGCCTGAAGTGATATGAAGGGGAAGACTTTCACTGAGCCATTTGCTGATCATTGGGACAGAAATGACAAAGGATTCTGTCCATTAGTTTTTCAATACAGTGTTCAATAGGAGTAGGAAATTGATGGTGTAACAGTGGCATCACATTGGAGAAACTTATGATGCAGACAATAGCACATCCAATAAAAGGGCTTTTGATTTTCTGTGTGTCAAACTGTTTTAATATTAGGGCATTTCTAGGTCAATGAAGGGTTAATGTAGCACCATAAATCATATCCAAACAAGAGCCCTTAACTGCCTATGTCAAAGTAGTATTTTACTAAGGTCAAAAAAGGCATTAAGAAAAGGAAAAACACACACACAAAAGTAGGTTGCAGAGCCACATCTACTCCACTGCCCCAAAACTGACATTGACACAGCATACTAAAGAGAGTGAATAATAGGTGAATTAGAAATTAATGATTCCTCTGCTATGTAAATGGCAATTAAAGGACATGCCATGCTTCAGGCTCCATCCTAAAACTCTTCTTCATTTGTTTGGATTGAAATTCATAGCATATATAAACGCAGGAATAAGACCTAGTATGTATTTGCTGAAACCTAGAAATCTAGACACAGCTTGCACAAACATGTTCTTAAATTTATATTTACAAATTCACCTTTAATATAGAATTTAAGGAAAAAAATGTTACGCAGCTGTTTTCTTGGTATGAATAAATAATAGCTCCACAAAGTAACACATTATACCTTCAACACAGCACAGTAGCAAAACTCAATAATTTACATTGATTATAATCCTACACATCAAAGTGTTACTCTAACAAAGCAACAGAGTGGCTGCGATTTGTAAGTGCCTTCTGTCCTGAAAGGTGCTAAAAAGAACCATTTTCCTTTCATGGTGTCAAACCGTTAAGTTTTTATCTCATAAAAACCATCTTTTCATCTCCATTACATGTAAGTGCAATTAATAAAATGACAAATTCAATAAAGAACAGAGAAGTTGCAGTAAAGGAATGCATTCATTGTTTTGTTCATGCTCTCCGTTTAGAATGGCAACATCTGTCACATAAGGTAAAAAGAAAAGGCTTTTGGAAGGAAAGAATCATTTAGGGACATTGCCAAGCAGCAAAAGATCATAGTCCAATACTGGTTTACTACTGAAGTAGTAAGAACTACCTCAAATAAAAATTCCAGTCCACCTTTGGGAGTTACTGTACCTTGTAGTCAGTCTAAGAAAAGAATGATTCAGAACCGGGTAAGCTTCGACACATTTGTCATTTAAAATCTGCAAATTCCTGCAATATTCTGTGCTAGCATGTGAAACAAATGGGCTTCTGGGAGGGAAAGCTGCATTGACAAACTCAGCAAAGAGCAATTTTCTGTCATTTAATGAAGGATGGAGGGAGGCCTTGATAAAGTACCCACTCATTACAAGTTTGTTTTTGTATGTATGTCTGTGTGTGAGACAGAGAATGTGTGTGTGTTGATGAAAGGGTAATCTCACTAGTTCAATCTTCTCAGACAAGCTGGACTTGCTAAAAGCACTCTTTATTTTCTCATAGATTCAGTTACCACACTTCCACATACATATTATCAGCCTGCTGCTATTTTATTTTCACTGAAAGATACACAGTGTTCATCCCACTTATATGTTGTCCTTTTTTGTCCGAAATGCACCAATTGACCATAGCATATATGAAATATTATAAAAATGGGGAAAAAAATCATAGTCCCATATATATTGTACATAAAGCAATCGAATA
>JBCJKH010013854.1:0-31430 GCA_039877255.1 Loriculus beryllinus | reverse complement strand
AAAGTTGGGGCTGTTCAGCCTGGAGAAGAGAAGGCTGCGTGGAGACCTCATAGCAGCCTTCCAGTGTCTGAAGGGGGGCTATAGGGATGCTGGGGAAGAACTCTTCATTAGGGACTGTAGTGACAGGACAAGGGGTAATGGGTTAAAGCTTAAACAAGGAAGGTTTAAATTGGATATGAGGAAGAAATTCTCTACTGTGAAGGTGGTGAAGCACTGGAATGGGTTGCCCAAGGAAGTTGTGAGTGCTCCATCCCGGCAGTGTTCAAGGCCAGGCTGGACAGAGCCTTGGATGACATGGTTTAGTGGGAGGTGTCCTTGCCTATGGCAGGCGGGTTGGAACTAGATGATTTTAAGGTCCTTTCCAACCCTAACCATTCTATGATTCTCTGCATCAAAATTCAAAATGTACCAAATATCATATGAAAGCAATGCAATTGGATAAATACATTTCTCATGTAGCACAGTTCACAGTCTAGTTCTAGGTCAGAAACAATAATAGCAAAAAAAGGGAAAATGTTTTTAAGATTAAGACAATTATGAAAAACATTTTTTTTTCTGTGTAATATATACAAATACATTACACTGCATATTCACTTTTACAAAAGCAAAGGGAACTGAAAAAAGAGACTATGCTAGAAGAGCAAGAGTAGATGGCACAGGTTCACAGCTCTTAAATACTAATGAATTTGAGGACATAATGGGAAATAAAATCCTGATTCTCTCTCAAAATTTGCAACTCCAAAAAGTAGGTTGCACATAGCAGTACACAATGCACAAATGCTCCTGTCTTGCGCTGTAGGTTAACTCAGATTTTCTTTTTGTCTTAATTTCTACCTGCTGCACTTCTCTACCTGACTATATTGCTTATTGATTATTCTATTAGAACTTCTTTGTTCCAGCATTCTAGTGTTCTAAAAGAAAGCACACTAGCTGTTTCTTGCAAAGATAGAGATGTAAGTAGTCCTCCAGGTTGCATTTCATGATTCCTTTTCTTTCATGAATAGAGATAGAAGCCCAAAGCCAAAGAGGTACACTCGAGAAAAAGGATGAGTTGGCATTTTTCCAATTAACAGGTGTAGCAGAGGAAGCCTCATTCCTGACCTCTCTATAACAAGCCATTATACCCCAGCGGCACAGAAGAGGGCACTCCAGCCAGCTCGTCCCTTTCTCACAGTTAGTCCTACCAGGTAGTATTTCTACTGGGGGCAATTGCTGCGGCCTGGTGGATACAAAATAAAAAGTTGCTTTCACTTTCTCTCAATACAAGCACAAAAAATGAGTCTTGCTCTCTACTGAGAGATACTCAGCTTTTCCTCCTCAGAAGAACTCAAGAGCTATGCTCATCTTGGAAGTTAACATACACATCAATAAAATCCTTCCAAGAGCAAAAGCCAAACAAAATTGTGATCCACGTATATGCAAACAAGGACCAATTCAGTGAGTCCCTGAGGACAGCACAAGGGGACAGTAGAACAAACTGACATAATCCCAGCTCCAAGTACACACTGCCTTACCTGAGGGATACTGTCCATCATGCAACACAAACAATGAACAATGCAAATAGGCCAAGGTATAAAAAGCCAAGGAAGAGAGAAGAAAGCAAAGCCAAAACCACATTGCAGGTACTTACTTCGAATAATACATTTTTTCCCAGAATGTGCAAACTAACTGCAAAGATTCTTGTTCTCCTATAACTTTCTCAACAAAATGAAACAGAAAAAAGTGGAGACTACACTTAACACTGTAACTCTATATCCTGCAACTGCTAAATATCACCACCATTCACTGAGGTGTCATAACTCTCACGGGCTTTATCAGTGAGACAGATTACACCTGTCACTGTCAAAGTGTCAGTCACAGGAATGACTTTCAAATCAAAGCCACAGAAAACACTAGCAAAAAGTAGGGTTTTCTCACTAAGAATGTTTAGGAGTTTTAGGAGTGTTTGCTCACTCCTAACAAGCAACCATTCTACCACTAAATATTTTCTTTTGTTGAAAGGGAAGCAAAAACAAATGTAGAGTCGAATTTAAATTTTTTTTAATAGTCACTAAAATCCTAACAACTATTTAACACAAGAGAAACAGGCCTAGAATATAAATATAAACTAAAGAATAAATGCACATTAACGAAAAAGTCTGAGTCTTAAATAGCACTTACAGATTTGTTGTCATCAAAGGCATGCTCTTCTATCTCTTCTTCCAATCTATCAGCTGCCTTCCTGACATCTTCTAGAATTTCATCAAGCATTGACAGGCTTTTGTTTTGATGCTGTATGTTCTTAAGGGCTTCAACCTGATGTTTTTCTGCTGCTAAGAGCTCAACGTATTCCATTTCCTCCTGTTGAATTTTACAATACACAGATGAAGTGCTGGCCAGTCCTTTGAGCAGAAGGACATTTGACATAAATGTATGCTTCTTTTGACACAAAACATCCTACAAGTAGAGCTGCAAAAGCAATGTAGGCTTTATAATCATATTGGAAGACTGCTTTCTCTCTTGCCAGTTTCCATTGGGGGAAGTGAGCCAGAAAAGTAACAGTCAAACAAAACATCCACCCATTGAGTTTTCTAATCCATTAAACTACAGAGCTGCCCCAAGGTTGCAATCCAGAAAACCCAAGAAAGGGATTACTTTGAGGAACTCTAGGAAACATTTCAGAGCCAAATAAAATTTAGAGGTCAGTGCTGTAGCAGGGAAGCATAATAACCTTGAAAGCATAGCTTTACTAGCTACAACAAACAAACAAATTGGAAGCAAAACTGTGAATCTTAATTTTATAAGCTGTTTTGTAAATATGGGAAGAGGTCTGTTTCTGGTTTTCTGAAATTACAGTAACTGTGGAAACAGCTAGAAAAAAAATAAAGTTAGAAGAGTACAGATAAGCAGTCAAGCATGCAGGTTGAGGTTCCCCTTTGTTTCCCAAGAAACATTTTTGCTATCAAAATTAAAATACCTTGACCACCTTTTCAGTTTGAGCCTCTTGTGAATTTGCACTAATGACTTCTAAAATCAACTTCTAGGCTTCAGAAGAAAAAAAATACTGATGTGGTTCAACATGGCACGAAAATATTTCAGTAGCTTCCCTGATAAAAATTATGGTGTTTCATTTCTGTTTGGATATCTCAGGTTAAAAACAAGAACTAAAAAATATTTACTGATCAAGACCGGTCTTGACATGGTTAAGAAGGCAATAACCAAACAAAATACTTTGTGTACTGACAGGGTATAATTTCAGGTTTAGGATGGTTTGGGAGGGATAAGGGACTGGAGGGGGTGGAGCTTCACTTTACATATCTACACTACTTTAAAGATACATTGGTTGAGAGCAAGAACAACTATGAATGAGGAAATACATGCAATGGCAGGCTTTCCTTTCCATTAGATTCAGGATGCTGAGAATATTTACACAAGAGACACCCTACATCTGTTCTTCAAAAGAGCCAGTATTACTATCAAGGGAAAAAACAGACTGGGCAAAAAATACAAGCAATTTCTAGGTCAGTCTGAATTCCCAGAAAACGTTAAGTTTCTGTCCCTATTTTGGATGCTCTGCCATACCCAGTTAGAACTATCAGACAGAACATAGGTCTCCCTTAGGTTGTGTGTTTTATCTGCCTACCACACACACATACCTTCGATAACCTGGGCATCTAAAATGGTCCCAAATTCCTATGATTAATAACTGGAATGTTCCGTCCTCCGCATGTTTGCAGATGAACAATTTTCCCCTTGAAACCTTCAAGAACATGCATATAATGTCATTAATTCCTTGATGCCAAGACAAGAGTATATTCAGTGCAGCCTGTAACTGTGGCTTAGCCCTTCTGAAATCTGGACAGTCAGATGAATATCTTTGGTTGTGATGAAACTACAGAATTGCTGTCTGTTGGTGTTTAGAATTACCATAGTTACACTGCCATGACGGAAATTATCCAGTGCCCAAAATAACTGAAGTTGGGAAAAACGTAACTATTAATGTGCTTGGCCCAATGTCAATTGCTTTAGTTCTTATGCAACACATAAGCAAGAGAGACACTCTCATTCAGCCTCAAGGAAAAACATTTCCTATCTGTCGTTCTTTGAAGCAATGTCTGCTAGCAGAGATGTAAAATACAGCCCCCATATGAGCTGCAGATTCTTTCCTCAGTCAACAACTTAGAACACCAGATGGAATTGGTAAGGATTAGATTCTTTCCCCTCAAAAATGGAACAGATTTTGGGTGGAAGGAGACAATCAGTCCTTTCTGTCAGCTGAAACAAACAGGCAGAACAGAGCTATAGAAATAAAGAACTGCAGAAAAACAAAATGCTCTAATTTGCAAGAAGTTAACTTTCTCTGGAGAGCAAGGTAGAAGAGATTTTTTTGAATCTGAGTTTAAGTTTCTTTAATTAATGAAGACCAGGGTCTTTGTAATCTATTAAAGTGGCATCTCTGTTTTCACCTACAGTGTCACAGAGGGACAATCACAGAGAACAGTGTCCATAAAAAGAAGCTAGCTCAAACAGCCTGCTGCGTGTTAAGCAGAAGTGCACCACAGCACACTGTTCTTCAACTCATGCTGGAATTGGAGACCTCTGATCACAAGGTACATACAAACAATTGGTTAAGCAAAGTAATACAAATAGAGATTGGGTACTGAACAGGAGACTGGAACGCCTAGGAAACACATGAGCAAAATGGAGTAAGATGAAGTAAGACTTTGGGGTAATGCTGGTTAAGAACACGGTGTCATTGTTGCTTGTTACTGAGAGATGACAAAAAGCACAGTTAGAAGAGGATGCATCTTTGCACTACTTCTGAGTTATGTTTTCCATTCATGTCTGAGTAGGAAGCACCCAAGAAATGAGAAGCTGATAAAAAGTAGGTGAGATTTTGTTGCTTTTTCCTGAAGTTCTACACAGGTTCCTGGAGCAAAGGAAGGCAGAAACTAACATCACCACTTCTTCCTTCCCTGCCCCCCAAAATGATTCTGTGATACCTTTTCCCAGCAACAGAGCCAGCAGGAAACGCATCAGACATGCATACATCTCTCAGCACTAAAAAAATCTAAATGCTTCAACTAAACAGAAATAAAATGAAGGTAAGAGTCCAGAACCCCCTACAGTCCTTTGTATTTTCCATTCAATCACTGTTCAAAAAATTGAAGGGACGTCTTATGATTACATCAACAAAGTAATCATTACATTAAAATGAAACTGGAACAAAACTGGACCCCATGTAATTGTCATCCTTTTGGCATGCATTTTCCCTTTTCCCATTATCCTTCATTTCACTTTATACAACAATGGCTGTTGTAAGGTTAGAACAACAAGTATTCTGTTTAAATAGTCATGCACATGACACAAGAAGTGTAAATGATTGCTCATCCAGGTAAATATCTTGATATGATAATACAAAAAAGCCTCCACAATCCATCCCCACAGAAGTTAAGTTTTAACAGGACACACATCTAAACAACGTCATTACACACACAGGCCTCCTTTTATGAGAAAAATGAGGAAGCACCATTCTCAAGTTCAAGGACACATTACTTAAGTATTTTACAGTAACGCTGCCAAGAAATAGGTAACTGAGAAAGATAATTCTGGACAGCTTCACTGGTGCTATTTTAAGAAATCTGAAGAAAATCAAGTAATTTTATTACAATTGCTACCATTTCTATGCAGCAGAGGCTGGCACTACATTAAGTGCCAATATCAAAGGCATATTGAGCACTTCACTGGAACACACCTAGATCCAAGCTACTTCCTATACAAATTTGTCATAATTCAGCCTTTGTTTTCACTCCACAGACCACTCCAGACTCCCAAGCCTGCATACTAACTTATGCTTCCATCATCCTTTCTTGCCACAACTCACTGCACAAAATGTCTTGCCATCTTCACCTGTTAAGACCTGCCCATCTCTTACAAAAAATGCTTTTTAGAGATTCTCCCATCTCTGACAGAAGCCTTCCAGTATCTGAAGGGGACTTACAATGATGCCAGAGAGGGACTCTTTATCAGGGACTGTAGCAATAGGACAAGGGAGGACAGGAATATTTAAGCAGGGAAAGTTGTTAGGTATAAGGAAGAAGTTCTCTACTGTAAGGGTGGTGAGGCACTGGAACAGGTTGCCCAAGTTGTGGCTACTTCATCCCTGGCAGCATTCAAGGCTGGGATGGGGCCTTGAGAAACCTAGTCTAGTGTGAGGTGTCCGTGTGCATGTCAGGGGGGTTGGAACTAGATGATCTTAAGGTCCTTCCCAACCCAAACAATTCTGTGATTCTATACCTCGATTACTCCCCACCCTCTGCTCTTGTTCCCTTGTGCAACGGCAGACTCTTCTTTTAGGAGACAGAAACCAAAGAAAACTCTTAATGTATTCCTCCAGTGGTTGACAAGTAGAGCAAGGAAACAGAGCAGTTTAAATACCAAATGAACTAAGTGACATTTTCTCTCAATGGGAGACTTCACAGTACACAGTCTGAGTACCACAAAGTCAAGTAGACAGTGGCAGATATTGCACACCCTAACAGGTCTGCATTGACATGAGAACTCAAATCTTCCATAAAGTACGTGTGCTCAACTGTTCCTCGTACGTGCTTTTCTTGGAATGCACTGTTCTTCAGACCTGTACTTTTTAAGCTAGGAGTGCTATACTGAGATTAAAAATCTAGTCATCTCATATTTTGCATGTCCATTTTACCCATATCTGTATGAATACAGAAATAAAAGGCAAGAAGTCATTCTGCTTAAAGTGTATGTTTTGAATGAACAATTCTCATTAAGTGGAAAATAACAGTATTTTGACAATTTATGGCATTATTTCCACTCTGATAATCCCACTGGCATGTCTAGTGCAATTATGCTATGTGCGCTGACTCACTTCTGGTATGCCTTTTTCTTTAACATAATATTTGCCATAGGTCTTATGATTATGTTTAGCTTTGTTTTCAAATAATAACTATTGAGTGCTAGTAAGTTTTAAGCTCAACAGAACTACTCTTAATTTTACTAATGAGAACAATTCACGCAAAATCCATTTTAAACAGTAAACTTTGCAAGCTTTATGTAAAGCCTCTTTTTTATTAAAACAGACTGAAACTGTGCCATGATAAAACGAAAATCACGAGTACTCTAGTAATAAACATGGGGGAACTAACCTTAATTGCAGCTTCTCTCAAAGCTTCCAGCCTCTGTCTACTGCTTTCTTTCATATTTACAACATCTTTGTAATCACCCTGTAGAGCTCTCTGGAGACCATGGATTGCTTGAAAGACAGAGTTTTCGCTTTCATTTAGCTCCTTTTGGAAGATTTCAAAGGTATGAACCTGAAAAAGTTTCTCTTCATCTGATAATCCAGCATCCTTCTCAACCGCTCTTATGGCATTTTTTAGTTTGTTGAGAACAACGTTCTTTTGGCGAAGAAGACCAGACAGTTTTCTGCAGCTCTCCAACACCCACTGCTTTCTCTGAGTGATAACAGCTCCTTTCCCACGGTGCAGTTTTATTGCATGCTTTACTACATCTTCATGCTCTGCAGGATTTGCTAGCTGGACACAAGGCAATAAAACCAACGTCCATAAGGAAATAAATCCAGTCGCCTTCATTCTTCAATTTTTATTGCTGTTGGGAGAGACTGATAATCCACAACTGCTCAAAGCTTCCTGCTACATGGTTTCCGCATCTCCAGTACACATACCAGGCTGCAAAACAGTACCAATCAGTTATCAAACATGATAATGTTGGGATATTAGGCCAAGCAAATGTAGAAAACAAAACCCAAGACTGCATCTTACACTATAATCTTTTAACAGTTCTCAAAACCAAGAAACAGCCCAAGGTTATTGGTAGACTTCCATTTTCCCCTTGACTATTTTCTAGGCATCATCTTGTCTTAAAAACACTGAATAGAAAGCTTAGTTATTTCACATGGTAGTCACCTGCACTTCTTATAAGAAAAAAGTCATAAAAATATTAAGCCACAATGCATAAGCTATACTTCAACCTAGCACCAGAACTCATTACTCTTATCTACCTCTTGCATTTTTCCAAACTCATCCGAAAGAATTGTATCATAATCATTTGTTATTTTTATAGCCTCCAAACCATTAACACAGGCGACTATACAAAACATAATGGAAAGAAAGCTTAACTGAGAGAGACTACATTGTAAATTAGACTCGGGGGAAGAAGGGGAGAATTTCTACAGTAAAGAAATAACATCAGAACTTCCTGAACTTCTAAGCATTACTAGCCTGAATCAAAGACTTTAATCTGAAAGGCTGCATGGCCTTGAGGCGTTTTTCTTCAATGCTAATTATTGATCCTCATGACTTTAAAATAGAGGTATAAGAACCCTAATAGTAAAATCAATTAATTTGTAAGTTCATTTCCCAGAAGCTACTTGAAGATCTATATTTAAAGTGCTGTATTTGCTTCTAACACCAAGCAGGGTAGAATTTCAAAACTAAGAACAAATTTCCTTTCCTCAGAGCCTACAGGAAAACACTGACATGACTGTAAAATAACCAAGTTATATTTTCTTTGGGGAAAACAAACAAACAAACAAAAAAAACCAATAAACAACCCAAAAAAAACCAAACAAAAAACCAAACCAACCAAACACAAAAACCTACAAAAAAAACACCAACCCACATCACAAAGCTATATTTAACAATGCATAAACATAAGTACAAAGCATACATTTATCCCTGAAGTGTAGCAATCTAAAAATGCACAGCACACTACATGTTAGTAGATCATCAACAGAGCAGGTATTTGCCTAAAACTTCAGCTGCATCTTCATCTCTGGACCCATAACCTTAATCAGGAACCAGCATATGGGCATAGTATAATCTGGAAGCTTATGTGCCTATTCTTTTTCTATAATATAGCAGCAGTCACAATCACAAGCATCCAAGCTAACCATCATCCATATACAGAACACGAAGTGAAGATGGCAAATCACAGCCATGCACTACCTTAATTTTCAAAACACCCTCCCATCTCTGTCTCTGTTAGAACTGAGAAAAACTGTCTGTGGATGGGTTTATTTCTTTTCAAAGCATGAAACACAAGCCAAAGCATTTAGTTATCAATAGCTGACTATGGGCTAGGGTTTAACAACATGAAGAACTAAAACATTTAAAATTAAGAACTGAAAGTATAATTGAAGCAGCAAAAGCACAGCTACATCATGCTCATTTCAATAAAATAATAAAGTAGAACTATTTCAGAACTTTGATAAAGCTATAGGGTTTACTGTTTTTAAGAGATCAGGATAAAGCAACAATTCACACCACCTGGCGAAATTCTAGTGATATTTAAGGAAATATTTCCTCATATATATAAAATAATAACCTTCCTGTTTAACATACTTGGGCAAGAGATTCTGCTGAATATATTACAACCTATTCCTGCAAGAAAGAGGATGAAGAAAACACTTACTGTGTATTCAAGTTCCTATCTGCAGGAACTTGAATGCTCTACTGCACATATTACATGGCAAACCACATACCTAAATCCTGAGCAGAGATAGTAGTAAATTTGCCCGTTGTTGCACTCTGCAAACTTACCACCCTAGTTCTGACATGGTACCATTTTGTTTCAGTGTTTTTTACCTGGCTAGCAAAAAACTATTTAGGAAAGTGGCACCATAGGTAGTGCTCAAAAGCTCTTAAGGGAATAATAACCCTACACATGAAAACATATGATGCATTTCAGAACTCAAAAATAATCACAGAATAGTCATAATACTATAGAATGGCTTGGGTTGGAAGGAACCTTAAAAGATCATCTAAAAGGAAAAAAAGAAAAGAAAAAAGACACTCTTCTCCATGCATCATTAAGTATCAAATTAGAGGGAATTCCTGATGTTTGGAGTCCTTCTCAAGCACGGTGTGTTTTCTGGGTTTCCAAGGGTGTTCTTCCCGGTTTGCCTTCCTGAACACGATACAGTAGCGCCGGATTTCATCAAGCGGATGTTAGACCCTGCCTCCAACGCCAGCCCGATCCTCGCATCCAAAACGCTTGCTGCTCCTTCCACACCTCCCCGTTTGCCACCACCTAAGCTCCTTCTCAGCACCCTCAGGGCAGCCGAGGCGCGGGCGCCGGCAGCTGCCGTGATTCTGAGGGCACCTCTGTCCCAAAGGCACCCACCTGAGAGCGATGGCTGCCGCAGGGCAGCTCCCCTGCGCCGCCGCCGCCTCCTTCTCCTCCTCTCTTCCCGGGTCGGCTTCCGGGACCTCACCCTGAGGAACGCTGGGGGGAGAAGGGGAAGAACACGGAAAGATGAGGAGAGCGCGGGTGCGCCCAATCCCTTTCCCCCCCCCTTCATGGCGGCTCAGGGAGTGAGGGAGGAAAGGAAAGAAGCAGCCGCTCCGCAGCCTCCTGCCCGGCGCTCAACTTTCCGGCCTCACAGCAACACAGCCAAATCCACCACCACCTCCTCCGTCTCGTCCTCGCAGCCCCCACTCGCAGCCCGCAACCGTCCAGCGCTCACCTCAGGGCGGCGGCCGGCCCAGCCGCCAAGGGAAGGAGACGCTGACGGAGGCGCAATTGCCGGCCCCGGGCGGTGGTTCCTCCCTCCGCCCCGCTCACCTGAGGGAGGCCGGCAGCGGCCAGGTGGGCGCGGGAAGAGCAAGAGCGCAGGGCGGCGGCCAGTAACGGAGGGCGCCGAGAAGCCGTCCTTGCCAGCGGCCTCTCCCACCCCCGCACCGGCCGCCAACCCTCACCCTGCGCCGGTCACCACGCAGCCGGTGCGGCGGCACCTTTAAGCGCGGCGTCAGACGGGATCTGTAGTCCGAGCGCCTCCTCGCGGCATGCCATGGGAACCGAGCGGTGGATTGTCCCCCTTCCCTGACGCGTTCCGCTCGCCCCGCACGGTGCACGCCGGCAGTCGCCGCTCAGGCTCAGCGCGGCCCGGTCCGGCCCGGCGGACACCCCGACCGCCGGTCTCCCGGCGCAGAGAAGGGCCGCGGGCTTCCCCGGCGCGGAGGGAGGACGCCCCGGTCCCGCGCTCCGCCTTTGCGCCTGATCCCTCGCGCCTGCGCGGGAGGCGGCGCCGGGCGGTGAAGTTGGTCAAAGCGCCGGTGATAAAATGGTAGGTTGTTTGGGGCGGGAGGCACGGGAATTGGGGAAGGGAACCGGGAGCCCCAAACAACACCCCCAACTCCCCGGACCGGTGAGCCCAGCGCCCCGCGGTCTCCCGCCGTTCCTGTCCCTACAGCGCCGGCTCCCGCTCCGTTTATCGCGGGGGGATGGCTCCAGGCGGGGTTGGGTACACCGGGGATAAGGCGCGGCAGAGGACAGACAGGCGCGGAGCGGAGCGGCCCTCCCGCGCCGGGACGGGGGAAGGTCACCAGGGCTGGGGGGGGGAATTGAGGGGAGGAAGGGAGGCGGGCAGTGCTGCTCCCGCTGCCGCCACCGCGGGTATTTCGAGCGCCGGCAGCCGGCGCGGCGCGTACCTTTCCCTTTTTTGGGCTTAGGGCCGGCGGGGCAGGTTGCCGGAGCCCCGTGTCCCGCGCTCCCGCCGCCCCGCCTGCTGGCAGCGGGAGGAGCCTGGCCCTCCCGCGGACCGCTCCGCACCCTATCTCCCCTTTTCCCTGTCCTTCCTCTTTCCTTTCCCGGGACGCGGCAGGTGCAGCCGGAGGTGGAAGGAAAGGTGCAGAGGTACTGGTTCCCTTCCCTTGAGGGGGGAGGTGGGAGGCCACCGGGCCCGGGCCGAGCGGCGGGGGTGACCTGGGGACGGGCGGATGCGTCCCGTCCCGGGAAGGGTTCTCTCGGCGCCTCCGCCGCAGCCTGCGCTGTGTCCGCTCCGGCGCTTCGTTGAGGCTTGCGGTGTGGTGTGATGAACGGCTTGAGAGCTGACTTAGGCATGTCTTGGTACGAGGTGTCCCTCCTCGTTTGGGTCCCATTAGAGAAGAGACGCTATGGAAACGTGGGTTCAGCTCCCCACTCTCCCGCTATGGAGAGTGTGTGTAGATACCGGTGTCTGCTGCGGCGGACATTGCACACAGGCGAAGAGTAGAAACTATACTACGTGGCAGAGTAGTAGATCATGTAGTCGAATGTGTTTCTTCTAATTCCTTCAGATAACTCAGTGTTTTGAACCTAGAAAATATCCCTGAATGCCTGGTGTTCAGGGCACTTGGGAGAGAACGTGGGTTTTGCTTCGGGGGTGCTGTCGGAGACCTTTGTGCTGAAGTGAGCATTGCTCAGTTTATTGCTCAGAATTTTATGTAACTGAAGCAGATCTTGGTGCTGAGATACTCTCGTAGTTAGACGCTTCTGAATATTGGAGGGGAGAGAGGCTACATAGAGCTTGCAGTCAAGGGATTGTTGAATATTTTTCTGTCAAGATAACATTTTTGTGGCTCTTTTCCCACTTCACACTTCTCTCCTTGCATAAAAAGAAGTTTTACATGTTTTTCTTATATGAAATTAAAAAACATAGAGAAAAGACCAAAGTCCTTATCTTGCTTACATGATGTGTTTCTTGTCTCAGGACCGTCCGTAGTCAAGATATCACCATCCATATGTGTACAAGAGATAACAAGTAGACTGAAAGATGGTCCCACATTTGCTGCTTACTGTTCACTGAATCTGGATTCATGTTGTCTTATTGTGTCCCCCCCTACCCCCCCAATATTTAAGAGACCAGTAAATTTTGTGTTACACCTGATGACTTAAGCAGTAATGAGACAAATTTATCAGTTAAATTATTGGCCCAGAACATGTGTTAAGTATGGTTTAACAAAAAGGAGCTATATCAGAATATAGTCAAACTCAGAGTTTAATTTAAGCTATTTCCTCCTTTTAACTTCATATGAAGAATGTTGATCTATGTTAATATCAGATCTGCTCCCTATAAAATTCCTGTTCCTGCCTCTTGAGTGTTGTGGAAGTTTACTGATCTGTCAGTGTGGTTGCTGCAATTAGCTGCCATTAAGAGACACTATCTTATTGGTTCCTCTATACCCCTGTAACAGGTAGTTTTGTTGTTTAATGTATTAATAGTATAAACATCTTTTTCAGCATTAAAGTTTTAGATCACGTTTACAGTGACTTTATAGGCTCATCATAACATTCAGCGAATCCCTGAGATGTCTGCTTTATCTATTTTTTTTTGTCTAATGTCATCTGTTGACAGTGGTTTCTAATGCAAAACTGTAAGAAATGGTTCTGCCTTTTTCAGCTATCACTTGAAATGATTAAACTTTGTATTGTTCATTGTTGCTAGGAAAATATTAGGAAAACTGCTGAGCAGTTTTTCTCTGTGTATGAAGGAGTTATACAGAATCTGAGAATCTCTAAGTTGTGCCTTTATCATCTCGTTTGTGTAACTACTAGGCATATTTTTCAGAGGGTAACCATACTGTTGCGTGGTGAAACTCATGTTTACCACTGTTTCAGAACAGAAAAACTTCTGCGTATGTGAGCAGTAAAGCAGAAATATGAATTTATTACTGCCACATATGTGCTGCTAAAAATGTGTATATAGATGCTGTCATTTCAATTTTCAGAAGAAAATGCTGTCTTTTTAACTGCAGAAGAACAAGGCTTTGTCTTCCTGTAATTCTGAAGTGAAAGTTGTCATCAACAAGAAAACTAAAACCTTTTAAAGATAGGCCATAGTAGTAGAGTGCTGAAACAAACTTCTGGATTAGCTTCATTGGCTTTCCTGCTTCTTTTGCATCCCAAAGCATAAGCTTAAATCGTCTCAGAAGGACAAGGTCCGCCAGTTTATGGCATTTACCCAGGCTGGTGAAAGGACTGCTATTTACTGCTTAATGCAGAATGAATGGAAACTAGAAGTGGCAACAGACAACTACTTCCAGAACCCAGACTTGTACTACAAAGAATCCATGAAAAATTCAGTAGACAAGAAGAAATTAGAACAATTGTATAATCGATACAAAGGTAAGGCTTGGGGTTTTTTGTTGTTTGGTTATGGGGTTTTTTTCTAATTATTTTCTGTGGGTGATATTTCTGCTTTTTCCTCTGTCATTCTTAAGGACTTATAGGAAAGATTGCTAGTTTTTTGCTTCTCCGTCTGTGTTTGTGGTAGTGAGATAAGGATGAAAAACATTTTAAATGCTCTTAATGGTCACTATACAACTTCTGTAGATAATCTGTAGAACAAAGTAAATTCGCAGTAGGAAATTAAACCTATCATGAGAAAATATTGTCAGCTGCATGTGGTGGGAAATAGAATAAAGCTTATTAGGCAAATTATTACCTGTGGCTGCTATTATAATATAGTACAGTGTACTTTGTGTGGCAAAATAATCCATATTATTCTTATGCTAATATTTGGGGGACTTCTTTTTGTTCAAAGATAGTAGTTCTATCCATCAAAATAAGAAGATGTTTCAGATAACATTACAGCTAGAAGTCTGACAAAACAGATACAGAATTGCAGAATGGTTTGGGTTAGGAGGGATGTTATATATAATCTAGCTCCAACTCCCCTGCCCCATGGGCATGGACACCTTCCACTAGACCAGGTTGCTCAGAGCCTCTAGCCTGGCCTTGAAAACTTCTAGGGAAGGGAGAAGTGCTGGCTTGTCTCAGCATGTCAAGTAAGCATATCGGTCAAATAGGAAAACTAAGGAACTAGTCATAGAAACTCCATTCTTATTCTTTGTGTTGGCATGTTACAGCAAAAGTGATATGCCTGATCAGAGAGACCTGGAGTGAAAACCACAGGGAAGTGGATTAAAGGCAGAGTTGTTTCTTTTCCATTTTTTGTTTTACAGCAGTGTTAAAAAGAACAAAAAAGGGAAAGATAGTCATGGAAATTAAAGAATGTATGTGATGTAGGTAATAGTGCTTTCTGAAATGTGGCTTTCTGACATAGATGTCTGTGTTGTTCATTACATGATAAAGCATTGTGGCCTGGAATCATTGCCAGCCCCTGCCAAGATCTGTACATCTCATGTTTTATAAAATGAACTCTTAGCAATTACTCAACTATGATTTTATGTACTTTTCTAATTGCAGTAGGTAGCTTGGTTTGTATGGTAGTGTTTCCACCTTTTTTTTTGTTACACTTTACGTAATGCCTTCTATTTTAAGTATAGGCGTTCTTTATTTATCGTATGGTAAAGAATTGTGTAGGGTCAAAAAACCAGCAATACTATAGCATTTTCTTGGGGGACACACACAAACAGACCAAAATGAACAAAGAAAACAAACAAACAAAATACCGAACAACTAGAGAACCACTTCTTTTATTTGGTGTAGGGGGATGTGTATATATATGTAAAAAATATATATGCATAAAAAATGTGTATCTATCTGTAAATCTTTTGCTTGCTCCTTGCATGTGGGTCAAAAAATATATAAATTTTTCTAAATGCTACTAAGAATATATAAATTTTATTATTTTAAAATCACAAATTTTATTTTTTTTTTAAGTCACAAATTTTATTTATTATTTGTCATTTTTCCAGCAGTGGCAAACTGCACCGCTTGACTTCTGTGAAAGGAAGTCTAGTCAGCTTTATGTCTGTGTTTTGGTTAGCAGCACACCTTTGCAGTTTTATCACTTTAATGCTTCAGTAAAATTGCAGACCTGAACAAAACTCTTTACAAGATTTGAGAGAAAAGAGCAAAAGTTTTGATTAAACACCTTTCCTTCATGCATAGCTTAAACCTGAATCATTGGCCTTAAAACAGCAAGGAATTCCTTTGTCCTCCGGGGCCCATAGAATGCTACAGACATTGCACTGTATTTGAAATCCAAGATGAGGGGTCTTTAGTTGTCTGTGGTTTTGTTAATTTTCTTATCTGTTTCTCCAGCAACTCTGTCAAAGCAACAGTTTCATTTTTGGTCCTAGTTACCTGGATGATGAGAAACATGATAAGGATGAACCAGTCCTTGTTGAAATCCATGGGTATTTTTTCAGTGATTTCAGCACTAGTACACTTTTTGTCTTTAGTTCTTCAGTTATGCTGCAAATGTACAAGAAATACGTTTTATACATCTTAGAGCTAGATCTGGCATATAGTAGAAAAGTGTGTTTGCCTGTTATTTCTGCTCACAGGTAACTCAATTGTAGTATGGTTGTAATTCTGTTTTAATGGGTAAAAGTCTTTGCTAAATTCACTTCCTCTTTGCAATTAGCATTTCTACCACTGTAGTATTGGCAAGTAAATGGAAGATATTTTAGCTTAACAACTCCCCCCAAAAAAAAGTTTTCTTTAGACTTTTTTTTTTTTTAATCAACTCATTGGATAGTGACTTTAAATAGCATGGTTGAAAAGCTTAAGGAGTTGATTGAAAATGGCTGAAAGGTTTAAGGAGTTAGTCTTCAATTTACTTGAGGGGTACTTTTCTGCCTAGCCCGCTTAGTGATACTGAAATGTCTTCCTATCAAAAGCTGGTAAAAAGAGTTTTGTAATTTGTAAACTGTCAGCCTTTGAAAACAGTGTGATTTCTTTTTTTATTGCTGTTTGGCTTTTCCCTCCCTCCAGGTATTTAAGTTTATATGCAGGGGCTTTTGTTTGTGGGTTTTTCTTGAGAGAGAATTTTGTTAACAGAATTTTTACAGTGACATTTACCTTGTTGTAGGTAGTTAATGGTGGTTCTTGTATTCAAAAAGGTAGTAGTGCTACTCAAACATAGTATTTCCCAAGTTTAGCTTAAGTCTGTTGTGCTAAGGCATTGTTTGAGCAATGTTTCGGTGATTTCCCAGACCGAAAACTAAAGCATATTGGTTGTGGTCTTTAAACAGTTATAGTGGATTCTGGTATATCTCTGGGGGCAGGGGATGGTGTGGAAATTTGTGGGCTCACTTGGTAGGTCTGTTCTTGCTGGTTTGGGTTTTTTTGATTGGTTGGTTTGGGTATTTTTTTTTTTTTTGGTGGGTTTTTTTCTTTTTGTATTTTGTGGGTTTGTTTTTTGGTGGGTTTGGTTTTTTTTTTAAGTTTAAGACATGCTAAGCAATAAGTGTATTGTATGTTTGGATGTGTTTATCAGCCTTACTATTTTCAGGTGTAGTCAGGCATCTCCTCAGTTAATTCAGATCTTCTATAAAGTGTTATGTAGAGAAGACAAAACTTTTTCATTGACATTAGCTAATGAATTTGGGAGAAATTGCAAACCAGTTTCTAGGGAAGTGTGCAGAATGCTTAATCTATTTACAGATGCTCTTCAAGGTTCTTCAATAAGTAACTAGATTTCAAGTGAAGACACTTGTGAAACTTATGAAAAACTGAAGACCTTTGTTATGCAGCATATCACAGCTGTGCAGATGATTATTTGTAAATATTTTTTTTTTGCAAATAATTACAATTCTTCTCTTTGTATTTTGAACCATAGACCCACAAGATGAAAATAAAATTGGCATTGATGGAATTCAGCAGTTCTGTGATGATTTAAACCTGGACCCAGCCAGTATCAGTGTCCTAGTTGTAGCATGGAAGTTCAGGGCAGCTACTCAATGTGAATTCAGTAAAAAGGAGTTTGTTGATGGGATGACAGAGTTGGGGTAAGTGTCCATTTCTGCATGGTTCATCATGTAAAGCCTGAGCTCTGTTTCTGTTTAAAACATTTTTAATTGAATTACATGTGAAGCTTCAAAAATCTGGTAAGGCTGATGCTATGTTTAGCAGATGCTAAATGCCTCTAGTATCCCATCTTCCTTAAATTAGTACTTTACTGCAAAGCCTTAATGATGGCCATAGTAAGGGTGTAGCAATGTTATTCCTCTCTGTACAGAAAGAAAGGCAGAGGGATATGCTGATCTTTTTATGTAATTCATAATAAACATATGAATGGTTTTGTTAAGGTTTTGAGTGGGACCGTGTGGTGTTAAAAGCTGGCAGTTGCTGGAGATGCATGAAGGGACATGATGTAACTAATAATTTTTTTTATTCTTTTTTCTTCCTGGATCATGGAGCTATTGTGGAAAATAGACTCTGAGGTTAAACCATGCTATCTCAGTTTAGCAATAAAGTCAAGCAGTTGTTGCCATAAACAGTATTTTGTGTATAACTTTTCCGTGGAAGAGATGCAGTATTTCTAATATACAGAGAAGTGTCACAATGATGCTTTTTTTGTTTTTACAGATTGCATTAGATGGAGAGTTAAGGTTTATTATTTCTGCATATTGTTTGAGCTAAATAATTTCATTTGCTCTCAAAATGGTGCCTTATCAATACCATTCTACAGTAGACCAACTTCAAGCGAATGTAGTGGTTGTTTCTTGAGTAGGGGTCCTAGTACTCTGTTGTTACTGACCTCATCAGTTATTGTCTTCTTTCTAAGCTTTCCTTTTTAGGTAAGGGTATTCAAAAATTGTTGTGAAGTAAGTTTTGATGTCATCAGAAGCCTACTGCTTGTATTTTGTTCCTTTGGGCAGAGACTGTAAGAATGATTATGATTTTCTAGCCATCAACAGCAATCAGGTGCCCATGCTGTTATAGCAAATAATGCCGGCAGCTTTTAATATGACTGATTAAAAAGGTTTTACTAAAACACCTATAGATTCCAGCTTTGATTTTGTTTTGAAACTTTATTGTGGCGTTCCTACTATGTCCTGATGACTGTCTCTGATACAGTTCCACAGAGGTCTGTGAGTTTTATTTTTCTGCGCAATACATGGTATGATATTCTTGGGAGTATAATCTGATCATACCTGCTTGTCTCTGGTATAGTGCTTATTGAGAATTTTGAATGCTTTTGTTAAGTATCAGTGGTGCAGTGTCTGATTTTTAGCCTTGAACACAGGTGAAGATTTGAGTGAAAAGAAATTCCCTGAGGCTTAGTTCGTATTGGACATTTAGAATACATATGAGAAGATACAATATTTGTCCCTATTGTCGAGTATATCAAGTCTCCATGAAATTCAAGTTCTCTGTTGAACACTGTTAGCAGAATTCTTTCTTTCTCTACCAGGTACTGCTGGAGTCCAGAAAACTGCTTGTTTTTACCTGTGCCATGCAAGATGATTAAAACTTCATCTGCATTTTATGGGTTTTGCTATAGTTATCCATCCTTTAATAAAATATTTCTTGAGTCTTCAGAGTAAATACATTTAGGTACTGAAAACTTCGAAATACAAGATCTTAGTTATGATATCTGCTCCTTTGAATCTATTTCCTTTGCTTTGGATTTCTAGGTATAATTCAAAATATTGGTAGTATCTTATTAACCTTGAATATTCATTTGATTCCTTGGCTTGGGAGAAACCCTTTTTCTTTTAAAATTGCATCTTGTCAGCTCACGTGCTTTCACTGAAAATGCTTCAGGCTCATGTTATACAAGGGATGTATTTCTGTTAGAATCTCAGTAACTTGATTCTGTCTTAGCTTACCTATGCCAGGCTATTAAACCATTTGTCGGCCTTCAAGCTGTCATGAGAGCCTCATTTTTTTTTTCCCCACTGATCCATCACTGTGGGGAGAAGATGACTGCAAATAATAGTTCATTTTGTTGTAAATCCTCTAGTGTTAACCTTAAGTGTAAACATAGTATAAAGCTCTTTGTTTAGGTGGAGCAGGGAATAAGTAATGTCTATCTAGATTAAAGCAAAACCCCACACCATTGTGTTACAATAGCTATGAAAGGGAAAGGACAGCAGATTTCAGTAAGGTTTACAAGTTCTTTAAGAGCAGAATAACATTTATTGGTTTAGTTCATATGAAGAGCCTGAAAAGTTAAACCACTGACTTCTGTTTGGATATCTTAATGGGTGCTTATATATGATCTTCCACTTAAAATTGTTTAATAAAGGCATATGAATGTTTATGTTCTTAAGAATGCTACCCAGAAAGATACTCTGTTTTTTATCTTAACTACTGTTTTATATTGCTCTGAAACTAAATCTTAAAAAATAAAGAAGGATAAGAAGAAAAAAAAAAAAGAAAATCTTATATATATTTACAAACAATGTAACCTCTTTTGAACAGGTGTGACACCACAGAAAAACTGAAAGCTCTATTGCCAAGACTGGAACAAGAGCTAAAGGATCCAATAAAGTTCAAAGATTTTTATCAGTTTACTTTTAACTTTGCTAAGAACCCTGGACAAAAAGGTCTAGGTAAGTAGAAAACAATTGAGAAAATACCTACAGACAGTGAAGTCAATTCCAAATAGTTAATATAATACAGTTTTCTCATTAGTGATGTGTAGTAAATTCATTATTGATTTATTTCACTGACTTTTTCTCATCTTCTTCCAATTAATCTCTTCTTTAATGTCCCCTTGGTACAAATAATTTAATGGTGTTTTTTGCTAGTATTGGCGTTCTTTCTCCTCTTGTCAAAGGAATTTCCTGCAGTTCTTACAGACCTGTCATAATTTCTTTCAAAGACTGAGCTAGTGAGCTCCTGGTATTTTCTGTTCTATTCACAACAACTGAAACAAGATGTCTATATCAGCTAAAAAGAGGGAGAAAAGGGAGCAAAAGTTATTGTTGTTCTAAGACTTTTTCGGTTTAGCTCACAGTTTTTATGTAAAGTTTAGGAAAAGAACATTATGGTCTTGGTTCAAAGCTGGTGAATAGAAATAGGCTTGCAGTTTATAAAATATTCAGCTGTTATCCTCTGTAAAGTTCGAGATGTGCCCCATTCCTCGTATTGCTGGAGTAAAATGGATATGTTGTTTAAATACTAATATTTTCTTCAAATCAAAAATATCTATAGCTTTTGAATAGATGAAGAAAATTGTAAGAGGAAACTTATATCCATTTCCTAAAGACACTGTGAGGGAAGGAATTAACCGGTTTTGTGTGTAGAATAGAGCTGTACCATCATCTGTGTTCTCTTTAGGTTATGGGTGAGAAGCGCAAGTGTTCTGGGGAGGGTTTTTTGTTGGTTTTGGTTTATGGTTTTTTTTCATAGTCTCTTCAACTTTGTGTCTGTTACTTTGGAAGCCCATTAATAAATACTTTTTCTCAAAAACTATTAAAAGAGTAGTGGGATGGAGGACCAGAATATTTATTTTAGAGCTTCTCAACCAGAGGTTTCCATTCCACATTATTCCTTGGGAATTACTTTGAATAATGGCTCTTGTCTTTCCCAGTGTCTTTTTTTATTTTAAACTGTGGGCAACTTTTAGCCAGTTTCCATTTTTCTTTGCTTTTTGCAGCAATTTCATTTTTCATTCCATGTCACTCTCATGGGTCACATGCCACCTCTCCATACACAAATAAAAGAAATTGTCCTGTAGTGGTTCCATGAGGCTGGTTGGAATTGACGTGCCTTAGTTAGTTGTTCTTTTTCTTGCCTCTCTTCATTACAAAGCCTAGTGCTTTCAGAACGTGGAAAAGGTAAGTCATTTACAGCCCAGGCTGGAATCTATGGGATACCTAAAGAAATACTGCAAATGTCTTCCTGTTTTAATTGGATCAGTTCCAACATGAAACTCATGTACTTGGGAAATATGTCTCAAAAGCTTTTCACCTAAGCCTGTACAAAGAGAAGAGGAGGGAAGGTCAGCCCAACCCAGGTTATGGAACCAAATGTGCTGTTTATTCGACATGAGGAGGAAAAAGGAAACTTACTTGGTTTCCATTACTTCTGGTTTTGGTATGGAGGCCCTTTCATTTCTAAGACTGTCGTCTTTGTTGTGTGAGAATGGTACTTTTTGGCAACAAAACAGCTAAATGTCTTCTTGCACTAAGATTTGAAGTATTAGTGGGAGAAAAAAGTGCAAAAATTAAAGTTTAATATAAACTATGGAAAAAGTTGATTTGAATTATTTCTGATTTCAGTTTTCATGAATTTTAATAACTCTGGCAATACTGTTTCTTAGTCTCAAGTAGTGCTTAGTTCTTACATGGCAGTATTTTGGTCACATTTTTCATCAGACTTCTTACTGTTTTGCTAAGAAGATTCCAGATACTAAATAAATATAAGTGCCACTGCTCTTATTTCAGTGGAGATATACACCATGTTTGTCTGATGTGAACTTGGATCACTATAGGTCAAGTAGAAAGAGAGTGCTGAACAAACATATTAAGTAATATGATATTTCTAAGTGATTCAGATCAGTGATAGCTTATCCAAATAAAAGCTAACACTATACTTTTGCAGTCGGAATCTTTTCAGGGAATGCCATTATGTTCAGGGAGCAGAGAAATGGGTGAAAAAAAAATGTTTACAGGTTGGCATTTACAGCTAACTGCTTCCTGCTGCATTATTTTAAGAGTTATGTTTGTTGTCTTTCAGCAAAAAAATTGTTCAGCCAGGAAAAAAATTCAGTTATCTTACAGGGGTGTCTGTATGAGCTGAGTATTCTAGTTGCTTCAGCTTCATTTAGTAGAGGCTTAGGTGTCTTTATTTTACCTCCTCTTCTCTGTATACAGTGTGTATTTTCTCCTAGAATGAGAAACTGTCCATCATCTTATCTCAAAAGGTGTTTGATATTTGTGTCCCAGTGACTATGTGCACTATTGTCAAGGAGATGCAGGAAATCATTTCGTCCATGTCCAAAGTCTCTCTCTTGCTAAGTGTGGAGCCTTGGCTTAGCATGCTTTTATGAATTCAGTCCAGATAGATAAACAAAATGTGTAACTAAATTTGTTACCAAATGAGCTGGTGTAAATCTCTGCCTAGGTCTATCTAGGTCATTTTAAGTTACTGACCTCTCCTCCTTCCCCCTGTGCATGTTAGATGAACTTGCGGTGCTACCTAAGTATAGGATGCTACTGAGTACTGCCCTAGGTGCTTGCCTTAGAAATGTTTCTGGTGACATGCTCTCATTATAGGGCTTTTGCATACTCGTTCTCATATGTTCACATTTCAATTATGACTTGATGACTGTGGGGTCAATAAGTTTATGTCAAGTAGGGATAAAAGTGAATGGGTTTAATTATTGAAGTGGAAATAATCAAAGGAATTTTCATAACTTTCAGTTACAAAATATTTTATGGAGATTTTTCTGGGGTCTGAAGTGTCCAGTGCTTCCTCTTATTACACTCTTGAGTTTAAATCACCAAGTCTGGTAGTTATTGCATTTATTGTTTAGGGGAGTGATTTGTGGGCTAAAGGAATACTGCTTGATTTCTCGGGTATACACACTACCTATTTGAAAACTAAACGAACTTGACATAGTCCTACTGATAAATGGGCAATCCTTATTCATAGCAGATTGTTAATAAAAACTATTAAAATGGTCCTTCTGTTGGATCCTTCAGGCTAAGTGCTAATGCATCTTTCTTTTTTTTTTTTTTAGCAGAAATAACTTTTGAGAATAGAGCTTGCCAGAAAAATGTCTGAAATAGGCAGAGGAGACTCATTTATGCAGTTATTTTTCATGTTTATTTAACATGTTGAAACTATAAGAAATACCTCTAAAATGTCTAAGCAGCAAGGCTTGGGTTATGAGTCATTTTTATTGCTCTATCAGTATTCTAATTTTTCAGATTACTTTTTTAATCTCTTTCTGCTGTTTTAAGAAGTGATAAACAGCAGTTATTACTTCATTTTTGCCACATCCCCATGAAGAACATGAGGAAATGCAGTGACTCATGAGTTCCTTTTTAATATGCCAGGTGGTCTCTACATTTAAAAGATAAACACATGGTGTATTTCGTTGTGCCAGACAGGATCATTCCTCACAGATGTCTTTCTAACAAAGTGTTCAGTGGTATGCTAGCGATATACACTAACTTGCTTTTTCAAGGTATCAGCAAGACTTAATACCTGATTGGGAGTGGTCGTCTGAAAGTCAGGGAGCCACTGCCTTCACGTAGTATCTTAAATTTCTGATGGCAGGTCTCATACGTCTCTGTCCATGCTTGCTCAAAACTGGTGTTAGATTATGTTTTTTTCTTTTTCTAGCATATAACCTTTGTTCCTGAATTCTTCAGTTCAGTACTTACCCATCCAGAGGATATGTGCAGAATGTTCCCTTGGAGTTAGTAACAATTTCTTATGTATTTGGCAGCTATGTATGTATCTTCCCTTAATCTCTTAACTGAGTAAAGCTGACTACCTTGATAAATTTTATAGTCCAGCTCTCTGATACTGCAGTTGTATCTTCCAACACTTTTTGTTCTTTTTTTCTTTTACATTTTTTGGGTTTTTGTTAGTTTGGTTGGTTTTTTTTTTTTTGCTTTCTGGGATCCTATTGTCTAACTTTCTCCTGTTGTGTAGTACGCAAACCAGCTAGATAAGCTTCCGTGCACCTTAGGTATTTTGCTCCTTGATTTACATCCCATTATTACCTTGCTTATGTATATAACTGATACTGTCTGCAGTTTGTAATCTATTATGTTACAGCATTTCTGCAGAACTGCGGTGCGCCCAGCTTATTTGAATCTGCAGTCAGTTATTCCCACTATCTGTATGACTTTGAATTTCTCTTTAATTAAATCTTTCTTACTTACTTCCAAGTGGTTTTCCAGTTTATCCAAGTAACTTTGAATTCTAATCCAGTCCTCCACCATGCAGTACTCCTTCAGGCTTTGTGTAATTTGCAGATTTGATAAAAGTTTTCTTTGCTGTATCATCTGAGTTGTTTAAGTATTAATGTTAGGTAGAGGACTGACCCTCATGGACGAGTTATTTTCTTCCAGTTTGGCAGAGAAGCACTGAGGTTCTTCTAGAACCTCTTTGATCTCTATGAATTCTCAAAGATGGTAGGTAGCAATTTGAGGCTTCTTTAGTATACTGGGATGAATTTCACCATGTCTGGCTTCACTTTGGGCACCAGTGCTTTCAGACTGAAGTTCTGAAAGTTGCTTCTGAGAATCCTGTCCATTTTCATAGAACCTTTTTGCCTGGAGCATATCTTGAAAATAATCTCTTTATCCCAAACATTTATCTGTCAGGAGTTATCAGCAGGACATGCAGTATCTCTCATTACACCAGCTGCCATTTGTAAGGGAGGGAGCGGGAAGACACAGAAGCCCTTCTTAAAATGTTTTTTGGTGGTACCTCACACAGTCATCTTTGAGATGCAGTGGATTTTGCTCCAGGAAAGCAGTCTGGGTGGATGCGTGTGTGTGTGTGCGTGTGCAATTTTGTGGTTTATTTACTTTTAGAAAAGCCTGTCTTCCATTGCTTTTTAATTTCTTCTAATTCTACAGTTCCTCTCAAAACCAATGCAAGAAATTCTGCCTTTATGTAATTAGATGGGAAGAATCCTCTCCAGTAAATTAAGTTACATCTGTTCTGTCATTCCCCAAAATAGATACACAGATACTCATTTGCTGGAATAGAACTACCTTTTATAGAAGCCTGTCTTCCACAGTTCATGCAGTGATACTAGGAAATATTTATTTCTCTTTATATTTGCAGGACTTCTGTCTCTATAGTCTCATCCAACTTGAATGTTTCCACTTACTTTTATTTGCTTAATATTGTCAAGCACTATTCTCCCGTCTGGACACATGCTGTTTAAAGAAGTAAAAGTAGTACCAGTCACCCTGGGCACTAACTTGTGTAAGTAGTGAGATGCAGGAGGCAAAAGCATATTGCCTGAGATCTACCATGATTAAGCAGAAAATGATGTTCTGATTAATGTTACTCAGGATCCATCTGTCAAGTGTCTTTCAAATACGTTCGAATAGATTTTATTATTATCTAAGAAAAAGATGGATGCTTAGAACTGTTGAGACAATTGTCCTCAAAGTGGTGGACAGAATTTGGAGGGAAAAATGGTAGCGAGGCTTCAACACAGCAGTTCTGTCTCAATGGATGCATATTGGACCTGGCAGGTATAAGATTTATATTTATTAGACTTCATCTAAGTGTTTTGTATGTATATTATGAATAACTTTGGTTCTGTCTATTTTAATTTGCTCTCTCATGCTCTTGCTACTATATTTAGCACAATAAATCTGTAAATTTTGTATGGTGCAGATTTGGAGAGGTTTGTCTTGCCTTCTAGTCCCATGTTCTATTCTTTTCTGGAGCAGTCTGAGTGAAATTTTGCATCCTAGCTCTTGGTTGAGTGTACTAAAGATTATAGATCTTTTGTCATTTGTATACAGAGCAGTTCAGTTTGTTTTGGGTTTTTTTTTTACCATAATACTTACTGTAAGTCTCTCAATGGGTCTCCCTTTGAGCCCCAACAAGACATGTTCAGGAGATTTCTCATGCTCAGGAGTTTACTACAGTTTGTTTCCTCCACTGTGGAGGAACTTAATGCATTCTTTCATGGTCTTCAACTTTCAACATGGAAACAAAAAGCAAATTTGGTCCTTCATCACTCCTTTATGGTCCCTTCGCCTGCTTGCTGGCTCAAAAGGTTCTGCTTCCTTCTCTCTGCCAGTTTCCTGGGATCAAGCAAGAGATGATACATGAGGAGGGCATTCAGACTTGAATCAAATATTGCCTCAAGACCAGAAGAGTGACTCTTTGCATCCGGTATGTGGACTTCAAGGAGGTTGCCTCTTCTATGAGCAGATGAGTATAATGTGCTCTTTTTAATTGAAGCAACATCAACTTTGGCTTTCATCATAGCACCATCTCAAAATTCTTTGAAAAGATGCTTAGACATTAGGGAAGGATCTGTACCCTATCCCCCTCCCCAATTAGTCATCAAGATTTCTTCCACTTTCAGTGAAGAATTAGATTGATCCATTTGTAGGGTGTTTGTAGAAGTGAGTGGATGCAAGAAGTTTAAGTTCAATAACTGAATTTCATGCTTACTTTGGAAGAAGTCTGTGAATGCTGTGTGAATGCTGTATTTTAGGTGTTTCAATGACCTTGGCTGGTCTGTGTATATGGTCCTTGCTTTACTTTTTTTTTTTTTTTTCATATTTTTCTTTCTGAAAATGTCAGCAATTTAAGAGAAGTTTAGTATAGGACAGCAAAGCTCTGATCAGCTCTTGGACAGCTGATCAGCTTTTGATCAGCTCTGATCAAAAAAGGCTAATAATAACAGCAAAGCTGTGGCATAACTGCCAGTTCCGAAATGTCTCATTGATTTCTTTACTCGTGTTTGGCACTTATTTGAGAAATGTATATCCAGTCAACTTTAAGTCACCTGTTGTAGTTTGTCTGGATAGATTTGCAGAGACAGAAGGGTTTTGAAACTGGCTACAGTCAGGTTCATTAGTCTGCACTGTGATGTTTAGATAGATTATCTTGTAAGCCTAGCTCATGTTCAGGAGCAGTTTCTCTGCTTTTGTGCAGATGCTCAGGATAATCACATGAAAGGTTCTGCATGGAATCAGCCTGCTTCAGCGTGGAAGATGCTGAGATAGAGTTAATAAGTACAGTTACACCCTTCTTAATTCCTCCAGAGCTCTTCTGCAGTCCACATGCTATGCTTCACCACTCTTCCGTGTCTACCACAGGGACTTTAGTCCAACACTGTGCATTATACATCCCCAAATGTAGAGCATTGGAAAGCTCTTTGCTTACAGCTTTGCAGGGATGAAAGAATCCAACTCAGCTGGATCCTGAGTTTAGCCTCTTTCCATATTTGTTTCATAGCCCTTATCTGTTTTTCCCCTTCTTTCTTCCCATGGGAAACCTCCTAATTGCAGATAAGAGCTATTTTGCTCTGAACTTTGGTAATTTAGTGAAAGGTTTTTAGGTTGAATCCTGATGGTGTTTTCCTGTTATTTTGCCATGTGGGTGTTATTTGTTTATAGAGGAGAAAAAAACCATTCTGATTAGGGAAGAAACTAATTCTTGTGTCCATGTTCTTAGTAATTTGGAGCCCAAAAAGAATCTTAAAATCATTCAGAGATGAGGAAACAAGGAAGCAAGTAACTCAATAATTATCTTGAAAGTATTCACCTATTGTTTGTTGGTTAGATAGTGTGATAGCCCAGTTGTTGAGATAGTTTCCAGTGTTCCCACATCTGTGCCCGTTTCAACATGGTGTCCAGGAATTTTATTGAGACAAATAATTCAGTGCAATGTAGTTTCTGTTTCAGCTTTACAGATGTATGATACTTGCCTGTGATCCCAGTGAGAAAACGAGATCAACCAATATCAACCAAGTGATACTTCAGGGCAAGTTGTATGACTATAAAGAAAACATCTTAAGTTCAGTCTATTACAGGAGGTACATGTATTTTTACAAGGTGATTGAATGATAAAATAGATTTCTGTGTCTTGCACCTGTCCAGGTTAATTTTTTATGCGGTGTTGGGAACAGGAGAGTTGTTTGACTACTCTTTTGTTTTCAGAGCTATAGAGTAAGTTTCGGTGAAAGCACTGGGGAGAGAAAGCCTCAAACAAAGGGGCTCTTGGCTCTGAAATTCTCACTTCAGAAAACTTTTTTTTTCTTCGATCCTTATTAACTGGTCTAATGAAAGTAACTTTTTCCTTTCTCCTTCTGCTAACACTGGTACATTCTTTACTGATTTGTTGGTTTGGGTGTGTAGATAGACTGGGTAAGGCTGATTCATCCTGTTACTTTGGAAGAAAATAAAAACATAGTTTGAAAGAGTACTCTTTGAATAAAATTCATCAGTGACCATGGACTGATATAACAAGCTGCTTGAAGGCTCCCATAGAGGGGACATATATGAAGTAACAAAGCTTTATAATACTGATAAGAAGATTAAATATCAGTAAAGGAAGAAAAGGCAGTACTGGGACAGTCAGTAGATCTTAAAACATGTTATTTGTTTCCAGCCTCTAAAACATGGGCAGAACGTAGCTAATATGCTGAATAGGGATTATGAGGGAAGCAGTGGCTAATATTAAAGTATTCTTATAAACAACGTAAGATTTTCAGATGTCATTAGAAGGCCAAGGTGATGCCTTCAACTTTTTACGTATATATATATATATATATGTATATATATATATAAAGTAATTTAGATGAATTAGTTTTAATACTCTGACAGCATCAAACATGACTGCATGAGCAGTCTTACTGGTAGGGCAGTCTGAGAGCTGGAAAATTCTTATCTGGCAGAGGGTGATGTGGGTGCTGCAGTCCCAGAGTGCTGTTTTGGCACAGTGGGTGTAAATGAACTTCATTTCGTGTTCCTCATAAATCCTACTCTCCAGCCAATTCCTTGCTATCTGTTGATTTATCTTCCTGTTTTCTCACTTCCTTGATGGCTTGTGTGCAGTGACTTCATTGCCCTTGTCCAAAATCATCACAAAGGAATGAGGAGCTTAATTTGATTAATTTTTTTATTCATGCAGAAGAGTAATGATTTTTTTCTTTTTTTTTTTTTTTTTGTTAACAAGATAAGCATTTGATCATATCTTGAAAGTAGGTGCAGGTTGTCTAATCGATGATGTATTTCTCCTTCTGCATTAATTGTGCTAATTTCTTATCACTTCAAGCTCTCTGTTCCGTCAGTAAAAGAGACTGAGGTTTTTTTTAGAAGCAACTTTAGAATGAAGCTTTAATGTTTCAGACTAAATCATACTGCATTCAAAATGTTTTACTTCTGATTGTGAAACGCTGATATTTTAAATAATTCAAAACTTTTAAAACATACCAGAACATGTTTACTTTAATAAACATTGTTTAGCAAAATAATGTGTAAAATAATGGAAGTATTTTTTACCTACCTTTGCATCCTTCTTGAACTTGCTTTACTTGGATATCCTATATATTTTTAACATTTTTTTAGGAATTTTAATTTTAATAATTTTGTAATGGTAATTGGTATCACTTTTAGGCAACTCCATTCTTAAGGCTTTATTACAGAAAGCCTTATAGATGCTGTATGTTAGCACATCTAGACTTGGTACTAGAAAGGCTGAATATCTAGATATTGAAGCTTTGTTTCAGTGTATGGAAAATCTTTGGACTACACTGATGGGGCTGCATGAGATACAGCACTCACTAGATACTAGCGCTGGAAATAATTTGGGGTGAATGCGTAGCTCAGACTGTTGTATAATGTGCAGCATGTGATGTTATATTTTTGTGATCTTAAAATTGCTAAATGGTGAATATTTAATCTTCTGAATATGAACATGGATGTTTCCAATGAAGTCTCTTCTAAACTGGGCCTTGCTTAGGCGGTGATTTCTGGAGCACTGGAAAGTATGCATTTGTGATTTCCTTTCCTTTTATAAAACTTGCATTATTAGTCTATAATGCAGGAAGCGTATTTATTGATCCAAAACCAGCGTATTTTTATAATTGTAGCTTGATTTTATTTGTAATGATGCCTTCATATCTCTGCAGCATTGAAATACTATAAGACTGCCTAAGAAATCCATGCAAAAAAATCATCTTCCTGTAGGGTTGCAGAACTCTGGCATAAGGGGTTTTGTGGTTTTTTTGTGGGTTTGGTTTTTTGTTTGAGGTTTTTTTTTGTATTTGTTAGTGCTGCACTAATTGTAACAGATACACAAACTCCACAGAATTACTGTTCATTGATGCTGCTATTAGCATCAGTGTAGAACTGAAGCTCTCTGTAACTGGGTCTTTCCTTTAAAGCAGAAATTGCCATTTCTGTCCTCCAGTGCTAAGTTTTTCAACATAGGTAGGGAATTGTCTTCAAACAAAAGTGTAGCCACATCTGATAGTGTAGCATGCCTAAGGGCCTTGTTCTCTCAAGTACTTTTAAGATTGGTTTAACTGGCACCACTTCCAGAAGTGATGGTCCCATCTAGTCCCTTTTGTACAAATATCTCTTGTGTCAGTTAAGGGGTTTGTGTGATTGCAGTGAACCAACTGAGGAAGATGTACTTTTCAATATTTTTTCCCTTGAGCTAATTTTAACCAAGATCAGGACCCCCCTCTGCTTCATGGGGAGAGCAGCTCTGGTGTGGACCAGTTGCAGCCCCTACCGAGCAGCATCCTCAGCAGGATATGCTTTCCTTGCAGGTACCTTCTTCCTTTTTCCAAGGAATATTTCCATCAGAAGTATAAAAACTCTTTACCTATTAAGGTCTTTTTTTTCTTCAAAGTGCATTTTGGAATATTGTCACGTGACCGATTTGCAAGATTGACTTGGAAAGGTTGTCTTCATGAAGAAGCCTGAGTGTATGGGGTCAAAGCCAGTCACTTAACAGTGAAGTTTAGAAACCCTTAAGATTATTCATTTCTCCCTTCCCATTTCTTTCGCTTTTCATTTGGGATAACAGATATGAATAATTAATCTGTGTATCTGAGCAGCAGGTAAATGCTATTAACTATTCCCCCCTGTTTATTTTCTGTGAAAAGTGAGCATGGTGCCAAAGACAGGAAGAACTGAAAGAAGATTATCAGGGCACAAAGCATGTTCTATACTGAAAAGTGCTCTGATCGTAGTAGAACAACCACTTCCAGCAGCACCGTCTCTCCATAGCTAGGTACAGGCATATTGCATTTCTCTACATTTTAGCTATTGCACTTTGTCTAAGCCCCAGGCCTCTATGATACAGACCCTGAGAAGTTTGCTGTGTTAAAAATCTGCAACTTCTCTTTCAGATCTGAAACTTAGTTTCAGGTGATAATGTGTCCTTTGTTTTGTAACTTGGGGTTTGATGGCTTGGCTTTGCGAGCGAAGATTTGGGAAGGGCTTTAACCACACTTACTACAAGCACGATGACCAAGGGCATGTGGG